>APFE031623701.1:557839-590657 GCA_000404065.3 Pinus taeda
CCAGTCTCTGGTCAATGCTGGACACCAAACTCACGAAGTCCACAGCCTTCCATCCTCAAACTGATGGCCAGAAAGAGGTTGTCAATAGGATGATTGTGCACATTCTGCGCATGTATAACTCAAAGCATCCACGCACATGGGACGAGAGCCTCCCCTATGTTCAGCACAGTTACAATCGAGCTCTTCACAGCTCCACTGGCCATAGCCCTTTTCAGGTGGGTTTGGGATTCCAGCCACTATGCCCCATTGATGTGGCCATGCCACTTGCAACTACTCACATAGATTCAGCTCATGTTCAATCCGAAACAGATAAGGAAACTAGCTTCATTGAGCACATCCAACATATTCGCCAGCATGTCCATGACATTATGGAGAAATCAAATGCCAAGTATAAGCAGCGACATGATCAACATCAGGTGCCACACAAGTTTCAGGTGGGTGACAAAGTCTGGTTGCATTTGCAAAAGGAACGTCTTACTGGAGCCTATCAGAAACTCAGACCACTTCAATATGGTCCTTACACCATTACCGAGGTTGTGGGAGACAATGCATTTGAGCTCAACATTCTCCCATTCCTTGGCCTGCACCCAATGTTCAATGTGGACTGCCTTCTGCCATACTTTCCCCCATTACTAGACACATCCGACATTGCAAAACAGCTCACACCCATAGAGTTAAATCCAGATTGCATGGAACAAGCTACAACTAATCGGATCATGGACACACAGATCAAGCACACTCGCCAGTAGAACATCCAACTATATCGATTTGTCAAAGCAGGCCAACTCCTTCACCAGGGACCAAGTTCAGTAGAAGTTTCCTCATCTCATGGAGGAACGCAACGCAATGGGGACCATTGCTTCCTAAGGGGGGAGGAATGATCCAGGTGGATATTGGTGGCCACCTGCCAAGTCCACTTGGAGCCCCACCATTGTTTCTTTCAGCTTTTCAGTTTCCTTAATTGTAGCACAATTTACTATTTTTAGTAGTTTTCTGGGTCCTAAACTTCCGGAGCCGTTTTGAGGCCCTAAATGACGTTTTTTTTTTAGGGAAATTGGGAGCAACATGGCTCCATGGACCGATGTTGCTCTTCCCAAAGTTGTATTTCTCGGATAGATCTTTCTAATGATATATTGTACGCGTCAAATGGAGATCGTATGCCAAAGTTATGACCCCCGGGAAGTTGATGTACCAATTTACCCAAACAGGGCCCACAGTTTGGCGTTTCATCTTCTAGGGTTAGGTTTTTGGATGTTAAGGGTTTTCCATTGTTTCTCAACAATAAATAGGCCTTCGAGCCTCATTGTAATAGAGTTCAGAGGCATGTAGGTGCCACATCTCTTCTTAGAGATAAGCTACCATTGCCCTAGCTGGTTTATTTCCAATTCTATTTGTAAGCATATTTCACTATTTTCCATTAATGAAATGAAGCATTATTTCTGCTGCATCTTTGTGTATATGGTTATCTCTGTATTTTGTTGTGTTCATATTTAAATCTGGATTAGTGGTATCAGAGCAGTCTGCTTTTTCTTTGCTTTTCTTTGCATGTCCCCAACGAGGTCAGGATATAAGGAGTTAGGGCTTGAACTAGGTGAACCTTTGCAAGGCCAACCTCACAAATCCCAACGGCCTCCCATGGCGGATGAGAAGAAAGACGAGGGGACAAGAGATCCTATCAAAATCTTGCTCGAAGAAGCCCTTGAGCGACAAAGGAACACGATGATGGACAACTTTGCCCAAATCCTTCAGCAGCTGCCCAGAGGCGATGCATCGGCTTCCAACAGCTGCTCTGGAAATGCCACACCCTTTAAGGTACAAGTTAATTTTGAAATCCCCATCTTAGAGGGTCAAATAGATGCAAATGCCATAGATAAATGCTTAAATCTGCTAGATGGGTATTTTTCTGTTCATGAATTTTCGAGATGGGAAAAGATTGTTTTCGCTCTTCTCAAAGCAGCCCCCCACATCAAGGACTGGTGGGAAACCTACTGCGAGTAGAAGAATGAAAGTACGGGCTCACTATTTTCAGCCGCACCCACTTCGGATTCATTCCGGGATGCCGTCAAGGAGCAGTACTACCCTGTCAAAAGCTATGAAGACAAATACATCAAATGAACCACACTACGACAGGGAAGGGACCAAGATGTGTTGGAGCTCACAAAAATTTTTCATACCCTTCGCACACAGTTGGCTATCAAGGACTTTGAGTTGCATTTGGTACTCAAATACCATAGCTGCCTACACAAATACATCCAGGAAGAGATGGAGTTCCTGAAAATCTCCTCGCTCGGCACTGCATACCAATACGCTATCAAAATCGAGCAAAATTTCAAACAGAAGAAGCAAGACTTTCGATCTGCAAATCCAAAGGCCAAAGGACAAAGCCAAGGTAGGGTGACCCAAGACAAACCATTGAAGCCACAAGAAAAGAAAAAAACCATGAAGCCAAAGAAGGACACAGGAAAGTAGTGTGAGTTCCACAAGAGTCCCACTCATAACACAAGTGAGTGTCGGACCAAGCAGTCGCTGGTGGCCAAATTGAAGGCTTCCGAGTCAGATGCATGTTCCAACCCTAAGCCAGAACCTGACAAGGGGAATGGCAAAGGGAAGCAGATCATTGATGCGGATCCTAGTGCCATTGTTGCCACCGCCAAGATCCCGAAAAATAAGCCCGAAGATCTAGAGGAGGGGGAATGCCTTTTCCACTTACAGATGTTGGTGAAGGGTTCGCCATTGCAATTCATTGTCGACAGCGGTAGCCAAAATAACCTCATTCCAGCAGAGGTCGTGAAGCGATTGGGCCTACCAACTACACCACACCCGCAACCATACAGTATTAGGTGGCTTCATGAAGGACGAGATCTCAAAGTTCCCCAGCAGTGCCACCTTCCCTACAGCATCAAGCCCTTCACAGACGAGGTATTGTGTGATGTTACACCTCTGGATGTTTGTGATGTATTATTAGGCCAACCATACTTGTGGAGGCAACATGCTGTGTGTGAGACAAGGCCTCGTGCTGTCATTATTTCTTTGTATAATTCATTATACAGGATACCGGAGGTAGCCCCACCTACCGCCACCTCTTTGATCACTGCCAAGAAAGGTAGAAAGCTCATCTCCTAGACTAGGAAATTCATTTCCTGTCTAGTTCGCTCCCAAAGTAAGGAGAAGATTGTCACCACATCCATGACCCTATGAAGGGTTCCTCCACACAGCAGCAGCAGCAAAGGGATATGGTCATGACAGAACACAGGAACAACTTATCCTCACCCACAGGGGTACCACACAAGCTTCAAGTGGGCAAAAAAGTCTAGTTGAATCTACAGAAAGAATGCCTTACAAGAGCCCATCAGAAACTCTGACCACTCTGACATGGTCCTTACACCAGTACCAAGGCTACGGGAAACAATGATTTGAAGCATATCATTCCTCCATTCCTTCGCCTGCACCAATTGTTCAATGTGTATCGCCCTCAACCATGCTTTCCACCATTACTAGACACATCCAAGATTGCAGAACAACTCACCAGGGACCAAGTTCAGCAGATGGAGGAACTCAACACAATGGGGACCATTGCTTCATAAGGGGGGAGGAATGATACAGGTGGATGTTTGTGGCCACCCACCTATCCCATTTGGACCCCCATGACTGTCTCTTTCAGTTTTTTTCAGTTTCCTAAATTGTAGCACAATTTACTATTTTTAGCAATTTTTCGTGTCCTAAACTTCCGGAGTCGTTTTGAGGCCCTAAACGATTGTTTTGGGAAATATGGGGCAACATGGACCAATGTTGACCTTCCCAAAGTAGTAGTGCTTGGATAGATCTTTCTACGAGCTATTGTACGTGTCAAATGGAGATCGTATGCCAAAGTTACAACCCCGATAAATTGATGTACCAATTTACCCAAATGGGGCCCATAGTTTGGCGTTTCATCTTCTAAGGTTAGGTTTTGCGATGTTAAGGGTTTTCCATTGTTTCTCAAGAATAAATAGTCCTTCGAGTCTCATCGTAACAGAGTTCAGAGGAATGTAGCCACGACATCTCTTCTCAGAGATAAGCTACCATCGCCCTAGCTGGTTTATTTACAATTATGTTTGTAAGCATATTTCAGTATTTTCCATTAATGAAATGAAGCATTATTTCCACTGCATCTTTGTGTATATGGTTATCTCTGTATTTTGTTGCATTCTTGTTTAAATATGGATCAAGCATCCACTATCAATCAACCACTACTCATGTTGATCATGAACAATCAAAGCAAGCTCACAATTTTCAGAATTTTCATCCTTCTTCTTCCATCTTCTCACAAATTTCTACTAATTAGATTGCTCTTGTGTGTGCTACATGAAGGAGTTTGGAAAGATATATCTACAGTCACCAACTTTGTGAAAACATTTATTGCATCAGAAACACTCTATCTCATTCATTAGTGGAGCAAAAGAATTATTTCCATTAGCATGCAAGCTATTTAGTCCTTGCTCAACTCTTGATCGATCAACATTTCTTTAGAAAACATATTCAATCTACAATTTATGGCCTTGTGTCCAAAATTGTGACATGCCAAACGATAACCATAAAATAGGGATGGATACCTAACTTTTTGTTTCCATGAAGGAGGAGACAGATTTGAGGATCTTTCCTACTTCACTTGCTGATTTTCTATTGATTTGATTGCAACACCATTATCTTACAGACCCCTTTTGGTTACTGAAGCATTTTCTTGATTTTCCTTTCCTTTGAAAATATTTGCATAACTAGTACTTGGTTTATATTTTACATTTTATTGAAGAGATTTGAAACCCAAGCTAGTTTTATCTTCCAGAGATCTTTGAATGTTAAGAATATCTTGCAAAGTTTAGAACCCTTGATGAATTTCTGATTTAGACATGCTTTGGTTCCTTCTTTTGATAGATCAACCCTTAATGCAACAATTTCTTCTTCAAGTTTCTGGCAATTTTATTTCCAATCTTCTAGTTGATTAGCAAGCACATTTTCTTTCATTTTCCCCTCTTCCAATTCTCTCTTTAGATAGATGATGTCTTCTTCATGAGCACATGCAATTTGATCTCCATCGATATTCTACTTCAAAGTTTCATTTTCTTTCTCCAACTTAGAAATATTGTTTTGTTGAATCACAATTTGTTGGAGCAAATTCTCCTTGAATTTCTCAATCTTATCTAATTGGTTATTCAAGGAATCATCAACAAATGAGGCTTATATTCCTTTAATCTATGTATTTCCTCCTTCAACAACTTGTTTTTATTTCTAGCCTTGCTTAGCTCATCTAGTGCATTAATATGCTCACCTTCATAATCTATCTCTACATCCTCACAATCTGATCCATCTTTAGATTCAAATGCCATAAGAACACATTCATTGTGCCCTTCTTTTGATGAAGATTTCTAATTTCAATCTTCTAAAGTACCACTTTCTTCTTTGGAATAATAACTCCTCCTCTTTTGGGCTTTACCTTTATGGAATTTTTTAGCTTCATCCTTGCCTTTTGTCACCTTCTACTTCTCCTTTTTTCACCTATTTTAAGTGAACAATTTGTAGAAAAATGTCCAACTCCTCCACATTCAAAACACTTTAAAGGTAGCTTTCCTTTATACTTTCAATATCCTATATTTAATTTATTGGCAAACTAAGAAAATTATTCATTAGATTCACTACTAGAATAATCTTATTCCTCGATTTTCTTTCGAAGTTTCTTTATCTTTTTTGTGAGATATTTCACCTTTTTGGAGGCCTTGAATTTTTCTTCACTAGGCCTAAATTTCTCTTCTCTAATGTGAATATCATAAGTTGTAAGGGTTACAATAAAATTCTCCATAGTGAGTCGATTCCTCAAATCATACATCTCCTCAATTGCAGAAACTTTTGGATTAATCTTGCTGGTAAAGATCTCAATATTTTTTGAATAATGACTTCATCTTCGAATTTTTTATCTATGCTCTTGACCATATTAGTTACTTTTTCAACCCTTCAAAAATAATATTCAATAGTTTCTTCTTCGTTCATTCTTAAATTCTCAAACCTCATCCTATAGGTTTGGAGTTTCTCTTTATTCACCTTCGAATCTCCTTCATAATTGTTAGCAAGTTTGTCCCAAAATTCTTTGGTTGATTTACAGTGCATGACCTTTATCATCCCATTCTCACTAAGCCCTACCAAAATAATGTTTCTGGCCTTGGAATTGTATTGAAAAACTTCTTTCCATCAACATCCATAGGAAGAATATCAAGAATGACATACCCACACACCACAGTAGACTAAACATCGACAACTAAACTCACGAGGTGCCCTTGCATTCTCATCTTCCATAAATTTTAGTTCTCACCATAAAAAACTAGAAGCTTCTTATCTTGGTCAACGATTGTCCCCTTTCAATCTCTCCTTTCAGCGGTCAAGCTGCAACAAAGGAGTTGACTTTGATACCAATTGTTAGACACAGGTAATACTCAGAGGGGGCGAAGGGTGAATAAATATTATGAAAATATTGTAAAAAATTCTACAAATAAAACATATTTAGAAATTCACTTCAAACAGATATAAATAGATTATGCACATGCACAAGAAAAACACAATCAATCATGACATGTATACACTTTGATTTTAGGTGGAAAAAACACACTTTGATTTTAGGTGGAAAAAAACCACAAAACTTCTTGTTAATTATTCTTATTATCTATTGCTTCAAAATATTCTTATTTACATTACATCATCTAGCCCCCACTAGCAATCAAGCACACAATCCTTGATTGAAATGAGAAATGTTGGCCAAAATCAACTTGGAGCACCCACCTTTACAATAGACAAACAACATGCACTTAGCTTGAAGCCCCTACTCCAAGTACAAACAATTATGCAATCAAGAAAATAATATTCAAAAATGAAACATTGTTTCACAATACAAAGATAACATCAAATAAGAACACTCCAGCAGTCAAAACTCCACACTCCAAATGGCAGAAAAAAATATCCAACACGCACTTCCTTCAAACTTATCTTCAATCTTTGCACACAAATTTGAAACACTGCTAGTGATTAATTTCTGAAGCACACTGCAATTCAAAACCTTTGAACACTTTTCTACAATCAATGGTTTCTGTACATTCTCTCCATGAACGGTTACTCACTCACACTACTAGAGAAATAATCAAATAAGCAAATTTTCTTCACATACTTGTAATTTTTGGAGATGGTTAAGTCAATAAATTCTTTAGTTAATGGAGCTCGCCCAAAATATTTTTCACACACATAAAATTTGTTTGTGTTAGGCTTATGTTGATGCCTCTAAAATCGTTGCACCATCATTGGGGGATAACCACCCACTCTGGACCTTAAAGCAGCCCTTTTCCATTTGGTATGGTGGCTCCGACTCGATAGTATGGGACCAATTTCCCAATAGAATGTGTTTTGATGAATTAGTGTTTAATATATATAACAAAATGATACATGGTTTGGACAATAAACTTATGAAAGTATACAAATAGATCTATATATAACCCGGGTAATCCAATATCAGTGCGATTTATAATGACTTGTGGTAATCAAATGCTAATGAAGATCAATCACTTGGCTAAAAAAAGTTAACCATGAATGATGTTCACTTTAAACAAAGTGATATAGAACATATCGCATATCAAAATAACATCAATTTTCAGCATATGTGTGTAGAATATCAATTCCAACTTATTCAAAAGTGATATAATGCAGAATTGTATGAACATTCACATATAACAACATCTGCTAACGTCGGTTTGGCAGCTCTATCAACGAAGATGGTTGTGTTTGAAGGTAGAGCAAAAATGTACCATTCATTTCATACCTCCTTGCTAGGCTTGGACGCCATAGGTATTTTATTCAATAACTTATTTAAATGTGAGTTGAAGTCTTTAATGGGTTCTTTTGGTTCGGATTTCAAATTGGAGAGGTCATTTATTAAAGTTGTTGTAGACCTTTCATCTCCAAATTTAGTTAAAAATTGCTCTTGAAAAGCATTCCATCTATTAATAGAGTCTGGTGGTAATGAAAAGTACCATGATCCTACTGCTCCTCGTAGAGTATATGGGAATAATCTTACAACTGTGTCTTCTTCTGCTACTCCATTGAAATTAGTGGACAACATGAAATTATTTCTATATTCTTCAGCTAACAGGTCATTACCAGGTTAAATTTAGGTAACCATTTTTCTAGATGTGCTGGCAATTGGGTCAAAGGTCCAGTCATTCTAACAGCCCTTGGGTTGGTCCATGGCCTTGGCTGAGGTTGTTTATGTGCCATTGTTGGGATATTAATAGAAGAGAGTGAGGCAGTGGTTGAAGTAGAGGATGGTGTAGCTCCTATACCTGTGTGAATCACGATTTTGAGTTGGGAAGCAGGTGTGTGACCTTGCAATGATATGGATGGAATGGACGAGGATGATGAAATAATCTCATTGTTAGATTTTGATGGTGTCTTCTTATCCCTTTTATGACTTGGTAGAGGGAATTCAACTAGTGGGATTCCAATTATTTCACTCTATGCTTTAGTTAGCGGTTGCGATCGGATATATTGAGAAGTGACACTGCCTTGGGATAACTTGGACTCTTCTTCAGATATTGAAATCCCTTGCAATTTGTGGATCAAAGATTGCACTTCAAGGGGTTCAGAAGAAGAACTGTCTGGCTTGTTTAGGATTTCAACAGTGGATTCTGTATTTTCCTTTTCAACTTCTTGCTTGTGCATAGGAGATTTCGAATTTGAACGAGAAGTTGGAGGTGATGGTGAGGGAGTTTTACTCTTAGAATAGTCTTTGGATTTAGATTTACTTGCCATTCATAGTCAGGCCCTCCTTCTAGCACCAAAAATGTTGATGCCTCTAAAATTGTTGCACCAACATTGGGGGATAACCATCCGGTCCGGACCTTAAAGCAACTCCTTTTCCATTTGGTATGGTAGCTCCGACTGGATAGTATGGGACCAGTTTCCCAATAGAATGTGTTTTTATGAATTGGTGTTTAATATATATATAAAAAAATAATAGATGGTTTGGACAGTAAAATTATGAAAGTATACAAATAGATCTATATATAACTCGGGTAATCCAATATCAATGTGATTTATAATGATTTCTGGTAATCAAATGCTAATGAAGATCAATCACTTGGCTATAGAAAGTTAAGCATGAATGGTGATCACTTTAAACAAAGTGATATATAACATATTGCATATCAAAATAACATCAATTATCAGCATATGTGTTTAGAATATCAATTCCAACTTATTCAAAAGTGATATAATGCGGAATTGTATGAACATTCACATATAACAACAATATCGAATCGAAAGATTGTTTAGTTGCATAATCATGAAACAAAGGACATTGATAAAAGTACCATATGTATTTGAATCCTCTTACGGAAGTAACAGTCTGGTTCGCTCTTCTTATTCTGAAAACATCAAAAAGATACAGAAATGCAAGTCCTCCTTAAATCCCTTTACAAAAAGTTTGAATCTTGACTGTTTTCTACAAAAAACGATTAAGAAGTGCAGAAATTCTATCTTCTTCAATCTAATTTAATACAATTTCCAGACCCTTTCTCAAATGATATGAAAGGGTCTTTATAGCAAAAATAAAAACAAACTATTCGTAAAAAGTGCTTTTGGTGGTTGGAACAACCTTTCCCAAAATATGGGATTTCATGTTAAAAATAGAATTGTGATAACTTTTGAAAATATGCATTGCATCTATTATTCCTCCTGTGACTTTAACTGACAAATATCAAGCATAGTTTGGATCTCTGGCGGATGACTCATCCTTGCATGTAACCGACCTGTGTATATTGCATCCAAGAGTTCTGGCATCATGCAATCAGCTGCATCAGCAAGACATTTAATTGTCATTTGTTGGCTATGTGGTTTGACCAAATAGAAACAATGTGTATCCCAATTGAGGCTTTTTAATTTTTTGAGTTGCTCCTCTCTGGTATTCAAATCTTGCTTCCATTGTTTTTCCAACACTTTTTCTTTTGGAAGGATTTCTGGGGAACACTCAAAAAATAATTTGGCACTGTGTAATTTATCATTTATCAACTCAATGATACTATTCATAACTGCCTTGGCCCTTGAAGTTTCCCTTTTTTCTTTGATCAGTTGTGTCTCCCATTTTGAAAATAATATCTCCTTATGAGATTCTTCAATTACTGGAAATTTAGTAGCCCTTCCCTTTTTTTTGTTTTTCCAAGAGATGTATCATGTGATTTTGTCATCTGCATCCTCGAATTCCAACCTGGAATTGACCGCATGATTTATCAATGCATTGGTTTTGATACATAGTGGATGAATGAGAGATATCTTCTGGCAGAGTTGGGTTAGCTGTTGAGATAAGAAATTATTTATTTCTAAGGCTTCCTTTATAAACTCTTCAACTTTGGGATTGTCTTTGAATTGCTCCATTGAGAGTTGTAGCTACTTTATTTTCTCATCATTAGATTTGATCTCTTCATGATGTGCCAGTTTTAGCTGTTCGAACTCCTGAGATAGCTGTTGTTGTATTTTAATAGCCTGTTGATCAATCCTCTATTTTTCCACCCTTAACTATTCTTCAAGTTGTTTAATCTTTTGATATTTTTCCTTGACCAATTGATTAACTTTGGTTGCTTTATCTATCGTGGCAACTATATACGCTCCTACAAACTGAGATAATTTTTTCAAGTCCTTAGAGGGATTGACCTTTGAGTCTTTCCAGATGAAATTCATGGATTCGCCTTGAGGAACTGTTGTTGATGATTGCTCTATCTTTCTCTTTTTCCTTTGCCTTTTGACTACAGCTCTGTGTTTAGGGCTATAAAACACATCCAAAGGTTAGAGATCCTCTATGCTCAGTGTAATCCCTGATGAAGAATACTCAGGGATTATCTCGATTTCTTTTAGAGCTGAGTCCTTGTTGGATGGTTTTTCAATCATAGGATCATGAATCATGGGTTGTTGTCTTAACAGGGATCTTGTTGTGATAACATTTTGGGTATCACATTGACCTTTGATATGTTGATCAAACTATTCCCATTATTTGACCAATATCAGATCAATATGGACATTTGTGCCTAACTATTCACTTGCCTAGTCGCTTTTCTCAGCTACACCAAAATTTTTCTCTTTATCCTACTCCATGCTTTGCTCTGTTTGCTAGATGACTGGTAAAATATTCAATAAGTCCAGTGGTACTGTCTGAAGCCTTTGAGTCCTGTACTGGATGAACTGGTCCATTTTTGCTGATTCCAGATTGATTTTTTCCAGGTGGTTCACTTATGTTAATGTCTCTGCTGATGTAAATAAGTCAACGAATTCATCGTTCTCATGGATGAATTGTTTAACCTTTACCTGAGTAGTAAAATTAAAAGAAACTTTATTTGGGTCATACTGTCTTTTGGGAATAACAACTAGGTTCGAACCCTTTGTTTTCTCGGCTTCAATTTGGGCATGTTTATAGTCACGCAATGAATAGATCCTACATCGAATAGGAAAGCAGGCCATAACTATTTCTTGGCGTCTTTGAGATTTTTTGTAAGCCCTTTTTCAACTATCCGATAGGCTATTTCCCTAGCCAATAGTTTGTCTGGGACATAAAGCGAAAGGACATGCAGGTCAGTAATCCTACCAAAAACCCAATGTATGTGAACAGTTCTTCCCCAAACCAATTACCAATTGAAGTTAAATCAATACTAGCCTCCTCGGACAGTCGAGGAGTTGGTCTATTAAAAATGGCCTGATGAAATGGTAGGATGAAGCCATGAAATTTTTTGTAGAAATGCTTCTTATATTATTTTTTCTATAGGCATTTATGGTAAACATTGATAGGGGTTGGGGCCTGGATAGTCCACTTCCATCCCATTATGGGAAAATCAGAACTGAAACAAATGGTATCGACTATAGAGGCACTCATATCAAATGGGGGAACAACTCGGGTGGAAACATACCTGTTTTTCCTATAATCAACTATTTGAATGGCCATTTTATCTGATAAGATATTAGCAGAATCCATCACAAAAGAGTTCAATGCTGCTTCTATTAATGGAACCATTTCAATGGAAAACTTAGCAAAATCGGAGCTTCCAAATAGTCTACACATCCTAGCAACAACATAACAATATGGAGACACTACGAAGTCCACAGAATACATATTGGATGATTCGTGCTTGCGTTTGTTAGGGAAGTGCCTCCATTATCTGATGGGGTCGGACTCTATTGGATTTTCCTTCGATAAAGCTTCAAGGAATGATTTATTGTAACACTTCAGAGGCTCTCGCAAATGATACATTTTCTTCATGTCTTCAGGCTTGAAGGATCCAAACATTCTTCCATCAGCTGTGAAGAGTGACCTTTCCATTATATTGATGCTTTCAATTACCCATTTTACCATATCAATATATGGCAAAACCTTTGGGTGGGCCACTATTCGATGAAGAAAAGAGTTGACTAAATCACCAAGTGTGCTTTCTGACTCTACAGGTCCATCAACTGTTGCATGTCCTTCTGTTACCTTTAGCTTTTCCATTTCTAACATATCATATATGCCTTCCCATGAAATTTTCCCACAATCTTGATATGTAGTATCCGAGATCAACACATTTTTTTCTGGTCCTTCCACCACCGCAGGGGGGAACTTTCGTCTTTCGAGATTTCTTTGACATTTTGGCTAGCTGCTTACTTCTTGATCCAAACTGGAAAAATGAAACAGAGGACAACGACAGGCTAAAACTTTTCAAAGCAGCTAAAGCTTGTAAAGATAATAATGTTGAGATTAGTACAGACGAAAATCAGAGCAGGAGCATTTGATGCAAAAGATTTCATATTGTAAATTGATATTAACACGAAGGACGAAATCTCGAAGGACTGCAGTCATAATTTTTTTTAATGTTTTTCCATAACCAACGACATGAAATTTTAATGGTCTATGAATAGATCGCATCGCAGGTTTCCAAGGTTCTATTAGAATGTGTGCCATAAACTTTCCAGTTTTTCGATGAGCGATTTCAATATATTAGTTTAATATTTAAAGAGAAATCGCATATTGCAAGTCGGGAGTTATAAGTGCCATGTTCTAAGAGTCTTTAGAATTTTTGCGATTGAGATAAGTGATGACCTAGCATATAGAGTTGGCAAATTCCTTATTTAACTCACCTGAATCATGTTTTCCCTTTATTATTATTGAACCACTTTATTATATCTTAACATCGCATCACACATCCCTGTGGTAAGTGTCACTTGTTTCCACTGGGATTGCGATATGCGATCGATGTATATCGCATCACAAAGTTTCAACAGACCTTTAAAATATATTTTTTGGAATCTGCGATATGTGATAGTTTTATCGCATCACATGTTTGTCAATGGATTTTTTTAAGAAGCTCTACGATTGGGACTTTCGCATCACAACATGATTATTCGAGATTAATGTTCCTTAGCCTTAAGCAAATGTGATTTGTGATGTGTGATTTTTTAGAAAGTTTTTCGAAGCACCTTTTATTTAAAAAGCAAGAAAGAAAGAAATTTATTTCTATGTAAAGGTTTTATTGCTTTTTACAAACTAAAGCGACCCTATTTCCTATTTAGCATCTTTTTTTTTTCTGAGTAAACTAATTCTATTAATAAAGAGGAAAAATATTTCCAATGTGACCGAAGTCGTTACACTGTTGTGATAAGCAGAGTTTCCAGGACAAAACAGGTTAACAAAACCAGAGCATAACCCACGCAGGGGATCTTCATAGTGGACAAAAGCTTCACAGAAAACATAAGAAATCCACAGTAGCGTTAACATGGTAAACTTTCCCAATGATAGCCATGGATTAACCCACAAAATTGTCGCCAGCAAGAGCTTACTAATCATCCTGTGGTTCTTCCACCACCCAACACCATCCGAATTCTGGCTCACCTATAGTTGGAGCTGCTACCTGATCAGAGGGACTAGGATTGACAGGCAACATCTCTACATCCTGAGTGCTGCAACCCGGATCGTTCTGAACATGCTGCGGCACCATACCAATACCAAGTTGAATCGAAGGAGTAGGACCAGAGATTGCCCCAGAGCCCGCTGGATGAGCGTCTGAGTCCTCCATCTGAGTGGTCTCATAGAAAACCACAGTTATGTGAGCCGTTATCCGAGGCTGATGTAGGGAACTTTTGAAGGAGAAGATTGCAGAGCCGATCGAGGATGGAGGCCCACGGTAGCGACTGGAAGCACAACATCGCCCTCTCCCGCTTCAAGTGCCTGGGTAATGACCAGTGAACAATTCGCTAGAGGGGGTGGGAAAATCCGAAGACGAGCCTGTTGGAGCACGCCGGGGTTGACCTCTACGGCATCCCATACGTTGACGAAGTCAAGCCATCTTTGAGGGATCAGTGTAACAGATGTGGACAGGCTGAGCAATTGACCTGGGACAAAGACAGTGGCGCGCGAGCTACAAAGACACAGAGACCCGGGAGAGATCCTATGAAGTCTTATTGCCAGCAGGAGCCAATTGAGCATAGGGCGGAAAATTCCAGAGTGAGAATGAGTAGTTGATGAATTGTTAGAACCAATCTTCCATCCCCCTGTAACAGAGACTAGGCTTAAGACCATACGCTCAAATGAAGGGACATAAGCTGAGAGGAAACTACACAGAGACCACCTGCGAAAACCAAAGGTAAGAACAAAAACCCGGAGATGATAAACATACATGAAAACCACCCGACCATGATCCAGGACCCCCCAGAGGAGAGGGAGGTACAGCAAGAGTTGTTTCTGGGGCCAAGAAACTTCAAAGAGATCCGAATATTGAGCTGAAGCGAGGGGATGAGCCCAAAGAGACAACTCGCAAGTCATCACCGCAAACTCAGAGCCGTGCCTCTCCTTATACTTGCCCGAACTATCTCGAAAAACCGCTTCCATGGCTACTGCATTGATGATCACTGTCATCTCTTGTAGGTTATAGTGTGCGAGGGGAGGAGCCGTTGCAGAGGACAGGGTGAATGAGCCTAGGCCACCTGAAGGGAGGCTACTATAATCTGCCTTGTGCGCATGCCGATCTCTTACACAATTGCCAATATTTAACACGATGTACTGGGTGGGCAGGTGTCAATCTGCCTCGCTCCACTCCAATCTTTTCATATTGATTGCCGCCTCAGTCACCTGCATCTGAGGCTTTCCTATTTAGCATCTTAGAATAATACTAAGAAAAAATTGAAATGGGGGGTTTGTTGTATATCACAACAACTTCTTAACTTAATCAAAACACTTACTCCACTAACTACTTGATATTTTTAACTTAGATCACCATCTAGAAGCACCACGAGTTATTTCGACCTTTTTCTGGAAAATTTCAACCATGATCATCGTCAAAACCCAAATAATATCAAATGTGTGCACAAAACCTGAAGAAAATTTTGAATTATATTCTAACTGCACAAATAAATCTGTGAATTTTCAGTTGCAACCACACTTTGTACACTATTGAATCTTGGTTGGAACCTTCCAACTGTAGGCATAACCTATCATCAGTGCGGTTTGGGGAGAGCATGAAGTAAAACAAAAAAATCCTACCCTGAAACTTGCAACAAAGCTTTAGGGGATTGATAAGACCTATAAAACATCCTTCCATGCCCAAATTGACATCATGGTACCATCTGAATGACTCAAAAAGACTCAAAACAAGACATTAACTTGAGCTTTATCAAAGTTGTAACTCAACTTTAGATGAGGCCTTAATACATCATGGAAACTATTGTATAAACCTCCTGAGACTATGACAACATTTTACACCATCATGACATCCTTAATAAAGTATATAACGGACTCAAGATGATACATAGTGACTCATGAGTACATGACTTACAATAAGTGACATCAATGGAAACACAAACATGCCAATAGATAAGTTGAAAATATGAGTTCAAAAAAGTATTGTTTTTTTTAATCTTTTTACTTTTTTAATCCAATAATGGTGAATCATCCCCCATGGTTGACATCATCATCTTGAATCCTGTTGGTTCTTATAAATTTGATTTTGGTTGTACATTTTTGTTTTAAGGCATATTTTTTACCTCATATGGACCCCTTCCATGCTTGGTGCAACGTATCATGTGTGAGGCTACTCGTATAAAGAATATAACACATACTATATATATAGAAATTAACACACCACACTTTTCTAAAAAAATAAAAAATAAACATGTGAAGAAGTAAATACACTTTCAAAGTGAAAGAAAATCAAATTGAAAAATGAAATAATCACACATTAGGAAATATTTAAACAACCTCCATAAAATAGAGCGCTTATGTAGACCTGTGTTGGAATTAAATTTAGCGCTCACTACTTTTACAACATACAACAAATAGATAAAGAATGAGATCTTTGTTTGTATTAACGAAATAAGTCTCACGATCCATTAATTGATATGTTGATTGTGTTGTTCTACGGAGCATCCATTTATTGATAGAATAGAAATATGAACCATGAAAACGACCATCTAACAAAATAACAAAACATCTATCAATGAATCTCAAGTGGTTGAAACCATTTTCCAACTTTATATTATTAGTCCCTGCCCTCCGGGCCTGGCAGGGACTATAGTAATCGATTCCTTTCGATTGCATTAGTCTGACATAGGAACCGAGAAATCTATTTCTGTTAAACCAAAGTTAAACCAAAGTTTTATGTTTGCCGATGCGTTTGCCGATGCGTGTAACCAATGGCAGCAACGATCGTCTTATTTGGCCTTAGTACGAGGTAGACGATCTGAAAACTTAGGGAAATATTCGGAAATCACTTGGTTGCTTCCGCCTCCTGAAGTAATGCTATCCCAAAGATAGCATTAGTTGGCTAACATTTAATGTTAATTGGCTAACATTACGGAGAAATGGGTATGGCGTAGGTTTATTAAACAGGGGGCGTGTCAATTTGCATGGAAGCAGTGCGTGTCAGCTTGCTAATTCATATCCTCTTCATATCCTCCTTGAGCTCCATCCTGCGCTCCATCTTGCACCATAGCTCTCAGCTCTCGGCGATGGCTTCCTGCCCGCTCCACCCTGCAAGAAGTTTCCACCCTGCAAGAAGTAACGTCCTGCAAGAAGTAACGTTGCATACCAGGTATATTGCTGCAACGACATATTTTATAAAATAGAAAATAATGGTTAAATCTGTTCTACTTCTATTTCTGTATGATTTCTATTTTTGTATGATTACACTATTTGGAGAAACTGTATGATTAAAAGAATACCTCTTTTGCACAACCGCAGAAATCAACCGCAGAAAGCTTGGCTTCAAGGCGTTCTTTTGCTCAGCCGCAGAAAGCTTGGCTTCAGCAATAGAAATCAACTTCAGCAATGCTTGAACGGCCTAAAATCTCAGGTTCACCCAGTAATTCCTTGCTTCCTGCAATAAATTCATTTTCTCTAACAAGAATTTAGTCATGAAAATTAAGTAAAGAAATTTAATATCTAGAGATCTTATAGTCCAATCCCTAACCAGAGACTTTGTATGCTCGAAAACTACTGCTAACCACAAATCCATCACATTCTATACTGAATACAATTTGATTGACCTGCATTGTATGCTCGAAAACTACTGCTAACCACAAATCGAAACTTTGATAGACATCACATTCTATACCGAATACAATTTGATTGACCTGCATATAATAGTAAATAAAATCCCCAAATTTAACTTCTGTGTGGTTGATTGGGTTTGCTTTTTAGGTAGGCAAGGATTGGTAGGATAAAGGTATTGGCCAGATGACCATTTCCCTAGTGGAAATTGTGCCCAGGGCAAAGCATGCTTAAATTGATTGGTGGGATGCTGCTATCAGCTAGACCGCAAATTGACTGACGGGATGATGCTCAATAGGTGGATTGTACATTCAGGGCATCTAATGGAAAACTTAAACATTATCATTACTGTATTGTTATCACACTTGCAGACTCGTATGAACAGTCGACATCAATAAACATCGCCTCCCTGGATTAGTTTGTTATTCTAGATCATACCAAATAGTTTGCTAAACTTAATGAAATATTCTTTCAGCCTTCCCTTCCACGCAGACTTGCAGCCATAAAAACTGCATCAAGATATACCCTATAAATACTGTAAATACATTCAACTGCCAATTACTATGACCAGAAACATGAGAATGATGAGAAATGAACAAATGATATGTCAATGAGAAAACAATTTCCAAAAACATAATATTTTTGGGAAGGAACTTAGAAAAAAGCGAAAGAATCATCCCAATCTGAATCCAAGACAACACATTTTTATTTGCTGAAAATATATTCATGGGCCATTGAGCCGATCAAACATCTCTTTGACAACAATAGCAGCCAACCAATTTCAGCTAAAATAACCAATTGAATGGTAGCTTTGATCTACAGCCAATTCCTATCACCTACACGCTGTGAATCGAACATACGGAAGCTGTACGAATGCTATAGAGAGAGGGTCTACAATAATTGGTCCATTAGCAGGAACTGTCACCGCTGGTAAAGAGGGTATCTTACCATCAGGCGTTATCTCCAAAATGTTCCCATTCAGGAGCATAGTCTGGCTATGTAGATCACCGTTTTTTGCTGTTAACTGATATTCCTGTCTAGAATTTCCGGCTGTGGAAACTCCCGAACTGTAGAATTTCCGGCTGTGGAAACTCCTGAACCTGTAGAGACCTGCACAGAGATACCAGTGTCCCTGCTGAAGTTGATCAAGAGGTCAGCTGTATCACCGAGAACGCCAGAGCAGAGAACGCCGGAGCAGAGAGCAATGGCAGTAGTTTCTGAAACCTTTGATTCTTGAGCAGGTCCTGCAGATTGAAGCCATGAGGTGGTAGCTTGGACAAGAGGGTGGCTTCGTCGTCCCGATGCTGCAAGGACACGTGAAGTGCATGCAAACTGCAAGTTAGAACACTCGTTGCTCCGAGACGTGTAACCTCTTCTGGATAATAGTGGGCTGACGTGGAACCTTTAAAATATAATTTATTTTAGATGGCCAGATATGAAAAAGCTTTTTAGTTATATATTTAATTTTTATATATTTGCAGTCAAAGACTGCCATAACATATGGTTACAGATTACATATGTTCTTTACACAAAATATATTTATTTATTGAGGAACACACTACATTTCAATGTTTTAATTCCTTCTAATTTTTGTTTCATGGTTTACAATGCACAATGATGAGTTAAATAATGATAAACACGGATGCAAAAGTTTAATATTGGGATTTATTTATTTTTTTCAGTACGAAAAAACATAATATAATTGGTTTATCATAAGTTTATATTATATGCCAGTTTGGTAATGACTGAAAACCAAATATATGATGATCTTTTCAGCACAAAGTAGAGAGGTCCATCTATCCTTGGACGAGCCTGAAAATCGAACATTGTCCATATACAAAATAGTATAAACAGAGCTGTGGATATTAATATATACAAACACCCATTAGCTGAATGATGAGTTATAAGTAGAGACATTCCAGAACCAAAAAGTGCTCCACAGAAATGTGCGAGATATCATAATTACAAAATATAATATTGTATATGCATGGATGAAAGATCGTCTGAAACATTGATATTGACACGAGCTGCGATAAAGCTATAAACGGAAGGTTATTAAAATTTTTATTTTTCTATACAGTGTTCCAGATATTTTAGAAGCAATAACTAAATAAACCCGAGCCTCGTTGCGATTTATGCAGGTATTGATAAAGTTCCAAGGAAATTTGCCAGATTTTTTTATTACTAACCTAAAGAAAACTAACCGTAAGAACAAAATGTCAAATGTGGATAGAAAAACATACGTTTGCACAACGTTTATTGGTAAACCAGAAATATTTCTTGAAAAATGTCGAAAGGTAAGAGTCAAAAACAACTTTCTACACTGGTTAGAGTAAATAATGCACAGATATCTGGCAGAGACATAGTTTGTTCTCTTGTGAAAATGATGGACGAGTTGGGTTTCAAAACACTATATCCATTTCATAAGCTTTCATCCTGATGTTTCCATGACAAGGCATTGTTTACATAGGTATTAATTTTTTCTAGATAAAATATCAGAATTTAGTCTCTTTTAAACTCAAATTTGCTAATGCATGGAAATAGCACTACCGTTCACGGGTTCAAGTACACATTCTCAAATGCTCATGTCTGTAATGTCTCTATTTTCCACGTAATTTCGGCAATTTCTCATTGCTTTATCGCGTAATATGCAAAGAAAATGCGCGCCCTAGCTTTCAGATAATTGGTTTTGCCTGGAGGATGCTGCAACCTGCAACGTTCCGTAAAGGGCATGAATTTCCGGGAGAAATAAAATTTAATACCAAGTATATACTGTTATGCTTAAATATGCCATTGTAATTCGTATACCCAGTTCCAACGTCTTTTTGCTCATAACTAAGCTTGCACGTGGTCTTGCAGAAACTCGAAGTCGCCAAGGAGTGCAGTACGTGATGCTCTGTTCGCAACGACATTTCATCGGCGAGTTTCTTATGCAACTCTCAAACAATCACCCTACTAACAATGGCGGCCACTGATCAATGTCCACATTGTATCAGAAGCGGCTGCAAATGTCTGACCATAGTTTCATCCTCTAAGCCTGGATGCATGTTGAAATCTTAGCGGTTTTCTGTTTGAGACTCTAAGTTAACTGGTAAGCTTTTCAGTCTACTTCACACGAAGCATTTGGAACTCTTCCCGCAATGCCTCAAGCTTAAGTTAACAGGCTGCTTTTTCCCAGCTTTAACTGTAAGGCTGCTTTTTCCCAGCTCAGGGCAGGGCCTTGCTGCCCTGCAGCTCCTCTTGTTAAATACAACAAATTACTTTTAGAATTACTTTTAGAAATCATACATTTCATCATTTATTGTAGCAACGCATTCGTAGAATTACCTATAGCTATGAATGTGTGGCTTCCCAAATAGTGTTTTATTGTAATCAAATATGTTACAATCTCCCACTTTATATATTATTTAAAGATAAATAAAATGCACAACTTCCCTTATTTTTAATAAAAAAATTCAATGAAGAAATGCAATGGAAAAGTAATTTGAACCTAAATCCAACATTTGAGCATTATAAAGGATTAATAAAAGGAGAAAGGAAAATAAAAGGAGAAAGGATGAGACAACGAGGTAAAATATGGTCCCATCATTTTACCCCATTGAAATTGTTGCAGGTCCTCGTGCAATTTATTATTTTCCAATGCATAATAACCAACTCTACCATCAATTTTTTTCAATTTGTTTTGATGGTTTAACATAAAATTGCGTGCATAAAATATATCTATATTTTTCTAAACAAAATTTTGAAATCACTTCAAATAAAGGTTTGTCCATTTTTCATATAGGTTCACGACCAACATTACTGGCAAGCTACAACAAATATCACAAGCATCACTGGCAAGTTACATCAAATATTACTTGTGAGTTACATCAACTTTTATAGGAATAATAAATAGTTGATTTATTTTAAAGTATGACCTAGGTATTTGATTTTTATTTTATTTGATTTATTTATTTTTTTCGGTGTGTCTGTCCCAATTTAATTTTGATGTACCTTAAAAGTGTATTTAAGAACTATTTACTTCTTTCAATGTTGCAAGTTTACATTTGAAGAGAAATTGGATCAACCAAGTTACAAATCAATCTCTAGTTTGGTGTAAATCATAGAATTCATGATGTTGTGGATTGCATTCAAGTACAATATTTTGTTCAGTGTGTACAATTTGGTATACGGCTTCAAATTCATGTATTTATATAGTTTCACTAATGGATTTTCACTAAACAATCCTAGAGTGTTTTGAAAATATCAACGATTTATTTTTGTTTTGTCCAGTGAATACACCAATTTGTTGGACAGTTGGCATTGCCTAAATGGCTAGTGGAAGCAAGTGTGTTGGCATTGATGTCAACAATCATGCTAGGAGATGTGTTGGGCAGTTGACAATGTATGGTAGTTGGAAAGAGTATTGGAATTAATGTCAACTAGACTAGCGTGGATGTTTGTGGCAGTGGATATTGGCATAAGCTTAGGGGGAGTCCCATGGTTGTTGCAATATCTTGTAGAGAATCATTATAGCAGTAGGCTTATTAAAGAATCCATAAAAAGATGATTGTGATGGGTTGGAGCCCCAGAATTTGGAGGAGTTTATGCCTCAAGAGATAAACTCAGATACTTTTAGGGATGACACAACTGGATAGTGCTTGGAAAGAGCTTTACAATGGTGTGTGGAAGTCTACAAATGGCCTCCTATATTAGGAGCTATTTCTAGTCAAAGTTTAGGTGATCCAAATTAACATGACAGAGTTAAATGTGGCATTACGTCAAAGGTGTGACCAAGTCTGGCAGTGGCCAGAGTTAGAGAAACTTCTAATGGAGCTACTAAGAGAAGCGTCGGGTGGATGTGGCATGGAAAACAAAGTAGTGGAAGCCTTTTTTATTAGCACAAGAGGAGCCTGCTAACAGCCTGGACTGGTGGATTTACCTCGATAGTATAGTTATGGTGCACAAGTATTAGTGTTAGGATGAATGGAGTGGGATGACGCCATATCGATAGACTTACCTTGGCGGGTGCACCCCAGAGGATTTCAAAGGGTGCAAAGCGAAAGTGCCAGGCGGTGGACACCTGAAAACATAAGTAGAGAAAACACCAATGAGGAGTCTAGTGGGAGATCCCCACTATGACAGCTCAGTCCGTTGAGGGCAAGCCCAGAAAACTATTTGGGGAGAGAAAAATGGAAGTGTCAGGAGATAGGCGCCGAGCCACGCTGTAACATTCCGACATCACTATAGATGGAAGTCTGATCAGGCCTTGAGGTGTCGAGAGGTGGTTTCCCATACAATTGATCATGTAGATCAATGACAGAGAACCACTTTAGGACCACTCCTCCTAATACCACAAACCAAAATGGAGTGGTGTCAATGTTGGTTTCCTTAACACAATGGTATTTTTGAATAACAAACGAATTTGGCAAAAAGAAAAGGCCTAAGGGACTCTTCTCTCTCGTTGCTAATAGTGTAATAGGTGGCAATATTTGATTAGCTCTCAGGAGACAACATGGGATAATGACATCAATATGACGTGGTCCAATCAAAGCTAGACATGTGGCAGATAGATTTGGAATTTTTAGCTATCCAAAAGGACCATATTTGAGTGACATGTGTCACCTATCACACGCCGACATGTAGCATAGTATGATATCATCCCATTGGTATAATCTTGAAATAATTTAATGATGCACTTGAAAAGGTTGATGGGATGACTGGGCGTCAGGCAGACATAGCCGTGACAGAGCACAGGCCAATGGAAAAAGTGTCGGACGGACCCCATGGGATGCGTAAGCCTGCAAGGCTCAACCTGGAGGTTTATAAATGGGTGCACAAAGTTTGGTTGGGAGGATATATCCGAGACACATCAGTTAGACAACTCATCCTGGCAGGGCCTTTTATTGGCTAGTGAAAATGTAGGGCAGACCCCACGGGATAGCCAAGCATGCCAAGAGGAACCCAAAGGATTTTAAAGTGAAGGTAGATAAAAGCATTGGGCTTGGGAGCTTTGGCCTTAGATCTAGGCCTTGGTCATTTCGCGTAGAAATTAGACTAATGGCACGAAGATATTAACAAACTTAATTCAACCCACGAAGTGTGTAGAGCGACATAGCCTATGAAGGCTTGAGCCAGTGGTCACAATACCTGGTCCCATGGTGGGAAAACAGGTAAAGGTGCCAACAAAAGGATCTAAAGGATAAAATGGTTTTTGCATCATTGTTAATGGAAATCCTTTGGGATTTGGATGAATCGGTCGACAACTCTAATTAAAGGTTCCACCATATTTGGAAGGTGTACCGAATGTAAAATTACGCCACATTCTTTATTAACAGACATAGAACCAATCGACAGCTATGACCAAAAATGTATAGGTTGAGCTAATGAAGTCAATATTGACTACAAAGATCGTTGGATAAAGGAAACGAGGATCACGATTTTCATAGAGAATTGTTGGAGATCAAATCAGGCTCAGAGAAACCATGATGGTGTACATCTCAAGCTCTGTGAGAAGCCAATAAGCATGGAGAGCCTTGTTGTAGAATCTAATTTGACTGAGAATTAATTCTCAGTATGAAAGATCAATTAGAAGCCCATTCCTTGAATTAATTCAGTTGCAGTGGCCAAGTGATTTTTGATGCAACAACAGATGATATTGATCATGCATGCCTGTCCCACACAGTATGGGAAGCCATGCATGGAGTATGCATGTGGGTAGTGTGGATGAAAGAAGAGACAACATCGACCAGTGTGAAACAATGGAGTAAAAATCAGGATTTCAATTGAGAAATTGGGGGAATGTAGCATAGTTGAGAGAGTTATGTAGATAACTATGTGTTTGTGAGAGCATTGTTGAGAAGAAGGCCAAGTGTACCTATTCTGTAGAGAAGAAGCCAAGGGTTTCTATGTAGAGGAAAGAGGCCGAGAGTGTCTAAGCAAAAGAAGAAGTTGAGAGAAGAGAGGCACGTGTGGGTGCATGTTGTTGTAGAGTGGAGAGTGTAGAGAGGGTTGTGTATGAGTGACTGCTGTTGAGAAGAATAAAAGGAAGAATGTTGAAGGCTACAGAGGAGAAAAAAGCTGAAATCAAGAATTCTGGATGTTAATTACAAAGAACATTGGTTCCTTATTGAGTGTGGGTTGGAGCTTGCATACATGGAGTTGGTGCTTCCATCTTAGTGGGTGTCTGAAGAAAGCTTGGGGGATGGTGCCTCCTGCAAGTTGGTGCTTGCATAAATCCAAGGAGATGCAATCTAGTACTTGTAACAAATCCACGACGTTGATGCTTCACATGGTACTTATGTTAAGATATCAGGTGTCTACAAATGGAGGGAATTGGTGCTTCCTTCTAGTGGGTGCTAGAAAACAATCAAAAGGAGTTGGTGCTTCCTATGAGTGGTGACTCACAAATAGATTGATGTAATAGAGTAGGTGCTCTTATTTTTTACATCAATAACAAAACAAGCTTTGGTGGTTTTTTTCCCAAAATGGTTTCCACATTAAACCTCTTTGTCCAATGTGTATGATACTCATGGTGCTTCTGTTCATGTGATGATTTATGTTGTTGCACACGATATATTGTTGATTTACCACACGATTTGATGCTAAATTTAAATGTTAAATATAAATTGGTAGAAAATTTTGAATTAGACTTAATATTAATTCACCACCCCTCTTAGTATTAACATTGTTTCCAACAATTGGTATCAGAGCCAAGTTCCTTTGGGAACAACTTAATTGTTCAAAGGTAGGTCAAAGGGAAACAATGGCTAATTAAGTTTGGCTAATAGCAAAGGTACTTCTATTCTTGAATGGAACAAAATATGAGCTCAAGAGGATTAGAATTGTATCCTATTTCATGGTAATCAATGAAGATATTTGGTTGTCTATAAAATATGGAGAGAACAATGAGTTTAGTGCAGACGCCAAGATGATTATCATGAAAGGGTTATCAAAGCCAGATATTGATGAAGTGAGGCATTGTGAGACAATAAAGGAAATGTTGAACAAATTGCAATGTCTCTATGGAGGAGAAAGCCACACAACATTGTAGGAGGTTGATGAACCTTGTTTCTCACGCAGTGAACTCGAATATGTGAAGGATGATACTAATGATAAGAAGAGAAGGAAGAGGTCGAAGAAATAATCCTAAAAAAGAGATGCTAAGAAGATTGAAGATATCCCTCTTAATGCCTAAACTCCTGATCATCACTCTAGAGACGATGATGAAGAATTAGAATAAATGCCATGCTACTCAGGAGGTATGTTATCACTTTGTGATAAATGTAATAAGGAAGGTCATTTATCTTCTAGATGTTTATGTGAATTTTATGAAGATAGAGATAGTCATACATCTAGTCTTTGTGAAGATAGACCTACATTTGTAGTGATAGAAAATGAGGTATCCTCTAAAGAAGAAGAGAGTAATATCCTATGAAGAGAATAGGGGTATCCATGGAAGTGGTGAAGGTGGAATACGCATCAAACCTATGGAAGATTCCATGGACAAAAAGATGGACTTAGATCTCTGTGGTGGTTCAACTAGCACCTTTGACAGTGAAGAAAATGTTTTAGATGAAATAATATACTTTAGAAAGAAGTTGATATTTTCTCTAGAAGAGATCAAGGATCTGTCAAAGGACAATCTCAAGCAAAAGGATCAATTTCTTAATTATGATCTTGAGAACGAAAAGTTCAAAAATACAACGGTTGATATTAATTCTAAAAACAAGAGGCTAGTAGACTGAATGGGATGTTAACCAATCAACTGAGTGAGAAGGAAGCTTATTGTGAGAAACTACAGATTGAATTAGTCTCATTGAGACATGAATGAGAAAAGTCTAGTAATGATTTGTCTCAATATCAAAAGCTTGAGGAGAGAAAGAAGGTGGTGGATGAAATGCTTGCTAAGAAAATATCCCCTCTCATCAAGGCTAGTTTGGGTTTCAAAGAAGAAACAAACTCCAAGAAGCAAAAGGGTGCAGGGTCATCTATCCAAGTAAGGGAAGTTGGAGGTTCCACCAACAACAAGGGAAAATGGGTTTTTGGACAACAATAGAAGTGAGGAGAACAAAAAAAGAGAGTAATCCAATAGCAAGGAAGAATGCAAGGCAACAATTCAAATAGCCATGGAAGGCATATGCAGAACTAGAAAAATTCCTTTCTCCCCTAAGGAAAACACATTCAAAGAAAAGCTATTTTAAACTGTCAGAAGCCTTTTCATGATTATCTTTTTTCTTGCAATAATTTGGGCATAAATCCATGTACTGTAGACGAAATGCAAGAAAAAAAAGTATGATGGGTGGCAGTGATCCAAGAAGCCATAAGCATGTTGGTAACCATAATAGATATGATAAGAGGATTATTATATATGTGTTGCAGCGGCTACAACCACCCTCCAAAATTTTGCCTTAGCGTGTTTTGGAGCCTCCCCACTAACCTTACACAAAAATTTGTCTTACATCATCAAGAACTCGACCTTCAAGTGTTTTCCTCGCACAAAGGAATTTTTTCGATCACAGTTGATCCATTCCTCTCACACACTGCTCACCTAGACTTGGTCCAACTGCAGGCTGAGTAGCTTCCCCTTGAAAATTGCACATTTTTGGAGGTGTTGATGGTGTTGGACCTGCCAAAATGTCAAGGGGATATCCCCGGTAAGAAGTACCAATTAGAACTCAGACCGTTTGGTGTAGGAGTCCCAGCAGTGGGTCGTAAGGTAATGCCTTGACTACAATGTCACACAGAGGCAAGTAGGATAACTCTCTCAGCAGCAAGGGTGTGACTGATGCAGTGAATCAAGAAAGGTGTATGAGAGGTTCCAACACTTCGAAAGGGGAAGGAGGTGAAGGTGAGTTCCAGGTTGAAAGGGATCAGTCCCAACTTGGCTAGGAATACACAACACAAAGGACATGCACAGCTTCTGGTAGAGCAATCCACTCGGATGTGGCAGTCACATCATACAAGGTAAGATAACATGTAAAACACTCACAAATTAGTCCAAGACGAGTGTGGCGGTTTTACAGCAAGGTTCAAGTGAAAGGGTTGTCTGATGTACAAAAGAGCAGTCGACACGGACGGTGACAACATTAATAACATATGCAACAAATTAACAACAAGTTTCATATAATTGCATGTGAATCAGTTCATACACAAGTACATAAGTTAAACAACACATATCATTAAAGCAACCGGAGAAATCCAACTACAATAACAACATATGCATGAAAATGTGTTGGCTCTTATTATATAAAGAAGTGTAAGTCACAATCATACAATACATCCATGTAAACTTGCTAGCCCCAACAATGGAATGTTATAGCCACATCCCCCTGCTCCTCCAAAGAGATGTACTAGCTCCGTGTAGTGGAGAAGCCAAGGCACGTTACAATACTGTCCAAGCCTTCTTTAAAATAGTCTTAGTAGAAGCTTGGTTGGCCAAAAGCCTATACAATGAGTTATGAGGGACTATTTATAGCAAAGGTTGGGGTGACCCTTGACATTCCCCTTTGTGATAGTTAAACTACCCTCATGACTCTTCCCCTACTCTATGGTTGTTACATCCATCTGTTGACACCTGACTTACACTTGACATGACTCAACATTACAATGCACATGTACTCATGTGAGACAACATGGCTTGAGAAAGCCTTACAAGACATCACTGACACTCTGTCCGTTGTGGTGAGACCAACTCTTTGACATGCTTGTGATGGTGAAGTTGGTGAGTTGATGCCAAGCTTGGTTGTCCATGATGGTGTGCATGCACCTCATGGTGACATCTTGCTAAAGTGAACTCTTGCTTTCATTGCAACCGATGCATTGGTTCAGCCCCTTCATCCAACTCATCTGCTAACATGCACATGGTCTTCTTGGGTGCCGTTGAACCGACAACACACTGATGCATAGTTTTTGTGTTGATCTTCAAGTGTGTGTTGGTAGTCATGCACATCAACTTCTCGAAGTACCCATTCGGCTTCAGTTGGACTTGCTTCTTGTCTTCGCCTTTGTGAGTGTGTTGAATGGGTTGGATTGCATGCATGCGCACAATGACATGCATCCTGCTGAATCCCTTGCATGTGATCAACCACATTTCTCACAATGTCTGCTTCGTGTTAGTTGCTAGGATGGACCTTTAACTTGTCCGGGCATAGTTTCATCCATGAGCGCACATTGCACCCACTAATGTTCCTGATCCTGCTGCAGCTCATTCACCTGTCTGTGCAACTTCATGTTCTTCCTAAGTTGTTGCTTCAGCACATGCAACTCCTTTTTTACACCTTCTTCCTTCACGCGATCTTCATGTTCCACCGTCACTCCATAGCTAGAGTCTCCAAAGTTTCTTTCATCATCAATGGACCTGCTTGATCTTGCAACCTTGTTCCGCCTCCGTGTTGTCAACAACCCTCCTCTTGCATTCATTGCATTCGGTATCTTTTCTTCAGCTACATTTCATGATGTTGCTTGTTGTGATGTTTTCGCTTGATGTCTTTTTCTACGAACAACTTGAAGTATTCGTGAGTAGGAAAGCTCATGGACACTTGATTGATTGCATCCCCAAGTGTGCTCTCAATGTGTCCTTGTCTCTGCTCTCCCGAAAATAATTGTACGTGTACTACTGAGAGGAAGCTGAACACCTATAATACCTGGAGACATGGCAACACTCATACTAAGTAGTCTGTCAGTTGAAAACCAGAATGAACATGAGAATTGACTTGCAAAATACCTGGGTGAATGATCATGAAGGTTGAGCAATTTCAGTCGTGAGGTCATGAGACTTACTACCAAGACTGCTCAAGGCATAGTCTGGGCTATTGGGAGACTGGCTGACTGCTAGAACT
Source organism: Pinus taeda (assembly GCA_000404065.3). Taxonomy (NCBI): domain Eukaryota; kingdom Viridiplantae; phylum Streptophyta; class Pinopsida; order Pinales; family Pinaceae; genus Pinus; species Pinus taeda. The sequence continues at coordinate 587,225 of APFE031623701.1, forward strand.
ACGCAATGCATAGTACAGTGGCTGCTAACTGCTGGGATTGCGCAATGCGCAATTCCAGCTGGGAAGGACTGCTGGCCTAGGGACAGATCTTTGCAATTTCTTGGGCCAAGCAGCCATTGTCTTCCAGAAATGAGCAAAATAGTCCTGGGGGCAGTGCCGAGTAGGAATTTTCAAATTTGGAGTGGAAGGTGAGCCTTCCTCTCCCATATTATGCAATGTAGCCTTGGTGAAGGTAGAGTCTGAGCCAAGGTTGGCCCAACTCGTCGATGGGTGACTCAAAGAAAGTAAGTCAGTGAATGCATGGTGAAACTAAGTGATAGCATAAGTGATTGATAGTGCATGTAAAACATGAATGAAAGATTCAACAAACATATCAACATGCATATGGGTGAGGCAGTTCACTGGCTGGGGGAACGTCCATGTAAACCAATTTCATGCATGCGACAGTAGTGAGATAGCAATGAAAACAGAAACAAAGCTAGGACAAGCTAGTATATATGTAAAAAATGGCAAGCGTTCAAATAAATCAAGAAAATAGTACTCTTACAAGGGAAAACACAAAAAGCAACAGAAATGCAACACAAGGCATGGGAAGCTGTCTTACCCCAAAATAGCTGAGCCGAATGTGCCGACTGCTCCTAGACATGATGTGGGATGTTAGAGTTGCAAGGTTGATGTGAGGAATTAGCTATGCAGTGCATGGTTGATGAGATTTGATAACATCGAGGTTGTGACATGCATGCCATGAATCTAGGGGAAGCAAAAGTTGGTGGGAGGTTTCGAAATTGTTCCTTGCATGTAACCTCCGACTGCTAAACATAGATCCCTAAAACAAGGGATGCATTTGCATGCTGCCTTGGGAGAGGCACCCCATGCATGCAAGTTTGTTTTGCTCAGTCCCGGAGGGAACTGGTCAACTCAGATGCATATGCAAGAGACTGTTCGATTGCTAGAGAAAAATGCACATTTCTTGCTAGGAGCTGGGTTGGCTTCCCAGGAGATTTGCACAATTTCTAGGCAAAGTAGCTGACTACTGCCCAGATTTGTGCAAATCCCGGGCTGAACAACCTGCTGCTAGGAAAAGTTTCACAAATCCTGCTGGGAGGGTTGGCTGGCAGGATTGCACGATCCTGGAGCCCAGCAGGCTGTCAAAGAGGATTGCACAATTCCTGGAGGGAAGGCTGGTTGCCCTCTAGAAATGAACAATTTTGAAGGGGAAGTTTCTTAGCCTGCAGGTGGACCAAGTTTGGGTGAGCATCCTGTGAGGGGAATTGATCAACTATGATCGACAGGCTGCCTTTGTGTGAGGAAAACACTAGAAGCTTGAGTACTTGACAAAGAAAGACAAAGCGTTGTTTAAGGTTGGTAGGGAGACTCCAAAATAGGCTAAGGAAAAATTTTAGAGGGTGGTTGTAGCCGCTACAACACTTGGCGACACACTGGTAGAACTCCAGCTCTCTGAATGTACCTTGTTCGTGAAAAGCACGTCTAACACCTTCGGAAGTATTTTTCAGCTCTCAGCTCATCTTGGCTTCACACTAGTTTGATTGTAAGATGTAGCATCTACTAGACTCTTGGTCAATTGACACACATTCCAAGCCAAGGCAACACAGTGATTTCGTTTGGGGTTGAGGGGTATATAGGTGCACAAGCAGTATAGTTGTCAGAGTCTTAGTTTCATCTCTGGTGTTGTTCCACTACCAGCAGGCCTGGATAGTACCCCGGTGGAGTCACATAGGAGCACAAGCATGGCTCCACTTCCAAATAGCCTAGTCAGTATCCCAGTCGAGTTACTTGCATCACCTCCCTATGAGGGAAGCCTTTCTCTTCTTTCGCCTTATTCATTTTGATTTTTTATTTTTTTTTTTACTTTTAATTTTTTTCATTTTCACTATGCATAACACTTATTCATTTCAGAGGTGGAAGAGGGATCCCGACTTATTGAGAGAAAAAGAGGTTGTTCTAGCAGAGAAGCAGTTTATTATATCTTTGACGTGCCTATTAAGGTTTTCCCCCTCACCTTACTCTACTTGACTGAGCTGAAAAAGGTTAACCCAAAAACAATCGACTAGAGAAGGTGACACTAGTTAGCGCACAAGCGTTGTGTTTACACCAAGGTTCACTTCGAACAATACTTATTTTCCTTCATCGTATCATGGACTAAAAGTAACAAGCTCATCATACAGAGGCAAGATTACAGATAACCAAGTAGTGATAGTTGTACAAGCCCTCTTATACTTTACCCAACTGGCTTCAAGAGTCATACATGGTTTCATGCAAAACTAACCCATGAACGGAACAAGCGAATGAGCTAACAATCAACAAAGCAAAGCAAGATTAGAAGAAAAAATGAAAGTGAAGCAAGTAAAAAAACAAGCAAGAAAACAAACCAGTAAATAAAGCACGTAAGCAATCAAGCATACAAACAAAAAACTGAAAGCAAACACTACTCCTACTCCTACACTAATGGTACATGGGCCTGATCACGTGAAGTGATACTTCCAATGCAGCCACCAATGCATTGGTAGACCCATGTTGGTGAAGGCTTGGTCCATGAGCAACCCAGTTGTGTGAACCAATAAGCAAGAAAGATATAACAATGAAGACAACCACACTTCATGATTCAAAGTTCCCACGAAGATAAGTGAGTGCATGTGCATGACGAGCAGTCTGCAGACTTATCATGGTGCTATGTGACACTACGTGCAACTTTGAAGAATAAGCACACTCTTGACTGTGACATGAAAGCAAACGAAAGAAACAAAGATAACTTGCGTCGTGCACAATTTATTGCAATGTAAGACTCCTCCCATGTATGAGCAATGGGATTGTGTAGTTTGAGTGGAGGAAGTAAAATCTTAGTGTTGGATTGATATTGAATGCATACAGATGAGTGATGAGGATCCTTGAGTGTTTGAACAATTTCCTGATCGAAAGAGAAACAAACCTCAAGACAGCGAGGGCCTGACATAATGATCAGCTTGGGTTGAAGTGCCTCGACGGTCTGTGGGGTTTTGACTTCATTGATAGATGGATCTTTGTAGACTAATGGCTTAGACAGATTAACAATGAGTGAATCAACCTCATGATCGGGTGATGAGGTGAAGAGTGTTATAGAAATTTTTGGGCACTACAATCCCAATCATAAATGTCCATAAACTGAGGGCTCCTAAGTCCCTAAAAGTGTTGCTTCACTGCCTAAAGGAACAAGGTCAGTTGATTATCATCTCCCAGAAGTTCTCCACTAAAAACTGCTCAGAAATGGTCAAAACTAGACCATACTGAAAACCCAGTGCAGAAGGTGCGATGCATATCACCTTCCTAGTGTACAGGGTAAGATGCATAATGAATGGCCCCTCTATAGGGTGCGATGGTCGAGAATGGACAAATGGCAGGGACAAAATGCGAGGTGGAAGATCATGGAATCTTCCAG
>APFE031623701.1:604929-685741 GCA_000404065.3 Pinus taeda
GCTTCCCCTCTGACACTTGCCTCTCTGTTTTCGACCAGGGATGAGTAAGAGATCATCATTCTCCAAGTGGAAGCAGGAACTATCAGAGAGAGGACACTAATCAAGATCCCAAAAGATGACTCACCTCCCTATAATCATCTATATATGGATCCCTCATCGCAGAGATCCAGAGGCTGGAATTTTGTATCTTATAGAGAATTGCTATTGGTTTTCTGGTGTACATTCATAGTGTTGGGTGATCTAAGCTTTGCTTGAGGTGAAGAAGGGATTTCTAGCTGGAGGATGATTCTGGGTCAGAACATATGGTTGTAATCCTCTTGCTACTTTTGATCTTAATAAAGCTATTCAAGTTTTCCTCCATATTCTTGTATGTTTCATTATATATGCATTTTTATGGTTAACACACATCTGGCCCTGTGTTATTTATGAATATAGATCTTTGTTCTTCGATAGTAGTATGTTGTTGTGATTCCACAGGTGCTCTTTGAAGTGGGTAGACGAAGAATAAGCAGCAAAGCTCTATCAGGAAGGAGAGGAATCAAAAAAGGAAATCAAGCACAAGACTAAGGTTGGTCTCCTTGGTTCCACTCTTATCTATTTTCATAAAGGAAAACAAAAGTAGACTTTACTTGTTTGTGTCTAAGATAGCTACCAGTCTTAGTGGGAATAGCAGCATCCGAGTGGACACTATTTCCAGTAACAAAGAGGACATGATAACCAAGATTAGAAAATTCAGGATGTTGGTCAGCATCCTCATGGTTGGATGAATCACACAAAGGGGTAGATCAAAAGTGAACAAACTCATCCTTTGTGTTTCCAGAAATGATAGATGAAGGATCAAGTGGATTTTCAACGAGTAACTTATCCTCTCCATTTTTGAATGATGGAAAAACATACGGTGAGTCCTGCGAGTGATCAACAATGGGTGCATCTGTGGATGAAGATACACATGCAAAATCATGGTTTGTAGGTTCACCAAAGAGGTTAGGAGAGAACGGAGGGGACTCAGATAGAAGTGAGTCATCATTTGTTGAGTGTTGATGTTGAAACTCCCACTCATACTCTTCATGAATGATAGCGCATGTTGGTTGTGCAACACTGGCTCCGTTAGTGGGTTGTTCCTCATTCACAACAAGTGGAGAGTCTGAAATGGACGAACACAAGACAACATCATCCGGAGGACAACTGAGTGCAAAGACAGAGGTCGAAGAAAATAATGCATATGAGTATTCGAAGGAATCACAACCAAATATGCATGAAAATCAAGTGGAGTGATGTTGGGACAGTGTGAATGATGAACAGGTGTGTGAGCATGATCCTCAACATCACTAGGGAGTGGTGGAGCTGTTCGATGAGAGGGAGGCAGATAGTTAGTTGAGACAGTGCCCGCTTCCACATGAGATTGCGTAGTTCCATCAATGAAGAATGTTGAGCGAGGCTTGTTATTAAGCTTCCTCTTGGGACGATTATATTTCTTAAGAAAATACTTGAACTGGTCCCAAAGATAAGAAAATTTCATCTAGCTCTTTGGAGCTTGAAACGGAAAGTCACGGAAGCGTTGCCAAAAATCAATAACAGATTCATACAGAGCCCTCCGTTTCTATAATAGTTTCCGGTCAAGATAATCTGGGTCAAAATGATACAACGTGTCTTCAATGAGATCACAGAAGTGCTCAAATGAGTGCACGGTGTCAGCTGGTAGGCTAAACACCCAACGAAATGGAGATTTGTGAAGTGTGTATGCAAGCAGCAAATCGACCTATTCGTCAAAAAACTCATCTTCCTCATAAATCATGAAAAGAAAGTTATATAAATGCTTAGGCCAGGCCACTTCACCTTCACCATAATATGTGTGAGTGGAAAAGAGATCGAAAAGCTTCCCCGAGATGGAGACATCTTCACGATTCGAAAAGCACCTTTGGGGAAGAAGAGTGCAAGACTCCATGAAAGATATGTAGAGGTTCAAAACTAGATGAGAGGACACTTCTTGTGATTAGGCCCTCCTTCTAGCACCACAAATGTTGATGGTGTTGGACCCACCAACATGTCAAGGGGATCTCCACGATAAGAAGTCCCAATTATACCTTAGACCATCTGGTGTAGGAGTCTAAGCAGTGCGTCATAAGTTAATGCCTTGATTGTGATGTGGCATAAAGGCAAGTAGGATAACTCAGTCAGCAGTAAGAGTGTCACTGATGCAGTGATTCAAGGAAGGTGTATGAAAGGTTCCAACCCTTCGAAAGGGGAAGTAGGTGAAGGTGAGTTCCAGGTTGAAAGGGATCAGTCCCAACTCGGCTAGGAACACACAACACAAAGGAAATGTACAGCTTCCGGTGGAGCAGTCCACTCGGATGCAGTAGTCACATCATAAAAGGTAAGATAACAAGTAAAACACTCACGGATCAGTCCGAGATGAGTGTGGTGGTTTTTATAGCAAGGTTCAAGTGAAAGGTTTGTCTAATGTCTGGCAAAGCAGTCAACATGGACGGTGACAACATTAACAACATATGAAACACATTAACAACAAGATTCATATAATTACATGTGAATTAGTTCATGCAAACGTACGTAAGTTAAACAACACATATCATTAAATCAACAGAAGAAGCATGCAGTGGAGAAGCCAAGTCGTGTTACAACACTGTCTAAGCCTTCTTCAAAATAGTCTTAGTAGAAGCTTGGTTGACCAAAAGCCTATACAATGAGTTATGAGGGACTATTTATAGAAAATGGTGGGGTGACCCTTGACATTCCCTTTTGTGACAGTTAAACTACCTTCATGACTCTTCACCTACTCTATGACTGTTACATCCAACTGTTAACACTTGACTTACACTTGACATGACTTAACATTACAATGCACATGTACTCATGTGAGACAACATGGCTTGAGCAAGCCTTGAAAGACATCACTAACACTTGGTCCTGGTGAGACCAACTCGTTGATGCGCTTGTGATGGTGAAGCTGGTGAGCTGATGCCAAGCTTGGTCATCCGTGATGTTGTGCATGCACCTCATGGTGACATATTTCTTAAGCGAACTCTTGCTTTCATTGCAACCAGTGCATTGGTTCGGACCCTTCATCCAACTCATCTACTAACATGTGCATGGTCTTCTCGGGTGCCGCTGAAGTAGCAACACACTAATGCATAGTGTCTGTGTTGATCTTCAAGTGTGTGCTAGTGGTCATGCACATCAACTTATCGAAGTACCTGTTCAGCTCCAATTGGACTTGCTTCTTGTCTTTGCCTTGGTGAGTGTGTTGAATGGGTTGGATTGCATGCGTGTGCACAATGACATGCATGTTGTTGAATCCCTTGCATGCGGTCAACCACATTGCTCACCATATCTTCTCCATCTTAGCTGTTGGGATGGATTGTTAACTTGTCCGGGAAAATTTTTATCCGTGAGTGCATGTTGCGCCCACTACTTTTCCTAAGAACTCATCCGTATGTCTGCACAGCTTCGTGTTCTTCTTGAGTTGCTGCTTCACCACATGCAACTCCTTCTTTGTTACATCTTCTGCCCTTGTGCAATCTTCATGTTGCACCGTCACTCCATAGCTGGAGTCTTCAAAGTTTCTTTCATCATCAATGGACCTAATTGAGCTTGCAACCTTGTTCCAACTTCATGTTGTTAACAACCCTCCTCTTGCATTTGTTGCATTTTGTATGTTGTCTTCAGCTATTGTCATGATTCTTCTTGTTGTGATTCTACTGCTTGATGTCCTTGTCTACGAACAACTTGATGTCTTCATGAGTAAGCAAGCTCATAGACACTTGATTGACTGAACCCCTAAGTGTGCTTTGAACGATTTCCTCGTCACTGCTCTCCTGGAAACCATTGTACCTGTGCTGTTGAGAGACAAATGAACACCTGCGATACCTAGAGACATGGAAACACTCATAAAAAGAAGTCTATTAGTCGAAAACCAAAATTAACATGAGAACTAATTTGAAACATACCTGGGTGAATGATCATGAAGGTTGCACAATTTCGGCGGGAGGTCGGGAGACCATCTACCAAGACTACTCAAGGGATAATCTGGGCTGCTCGGAGACTAGATGACTGCTGGAACTATGCAATGCATAGTCCAATCTGGCTACTAACTATTGGGATTATGCAATGAGCAATTCCAGCTAGGAAGGACTGCTAGCCTAGGGACAAATCTATGCAATTGCTTGGGGCAAGCAGCCACTGTCCTCCAAAAATGCGCAAAACAGTCTTGGGGGCTAGTGTCGTGCAGGAATGCACAAATCTGGAGAGGAAGGTGAGCCTTCCTCTCCCAGATTGTGCAATGTAGCCTTGGTCAAGGCAGAGCCCATGCCAAGGTTGGCCCGACTCACCAACGAGCAACTAAAACCAAGTAAGTCAGGGAATGCATGGCAACACTAAGTGATAGTAGAAGTGATTGACAATGCATGCAAAACATGAATGAAAGATTCAACAAATAGATCATCATGCATGTGGGTGAGGCATTTCACAATTTTGGTGAACGTTTGTGTAAAACAGTTTCATGCATGCGACAATAGTGAGATAGCAAAGAATTTATATTATATGAATCTTGTTGTTAATGTGTTGCATATGTTGTTAATGTTGTCATCGTCTGTGTCAACTACTCTATCGGACATCATATAGACCTTTCACTTGAACCTTTCTATAACAACCATCGCACTCATCTCAAACTGATCCATGAGTGTTGTACATGTTATCTTACCTTGTATGATGTGACTGCCGCATCCGAGTGGACTGCTCCACCGGAAGTTGTGTATGTCCTTTGTGTTGTGTGCTCCTAGCTGAGTTGGGAGTGATCCCTTTCAACCTGGAACTCACCTTCACCTCCTTCCCCCTCTAAAGTGTTATAACCTCTCATACACCTTCCTTGACTCACTACATCAATCACACCTTTGTTGTTGACAGAGTTATCCTACATGCCTTTGTGCCACATCACGGTCAAGGCATTACCTTACGACCCACTGTTGGGACTCCTAAACCAAAAAGTCTCAGGTCTAATTGGTACTTCTTACCAAGGAGATCCCATTGACATGTTGATGGGTCCAACACCGTCAACATTTCTGGCACTAGAAGGAGGGCCTGATGACAAGATGTGCCCTCTCATCTAGTTTTGAACCTTTGCATATCTTTCATGGATTCTTGCACTCTTCTTCCCCTGAGGTGTTTTTTGAATCATGAATATGTCTCCATCTCGGGGAAGCTTTTCAATCTCTTGTCCTCTCACATGTATGATAGTGGAGGCCAAGTGGCCTGCCTTGAGCACTTATATAACCATGGTAAATTTTAGGGGTGAATTTTAGCCCAAGCGCAAAATTTAAGGGGTTTTTCATTTATAGGGGCGAAATTTTTATAAAAAACCCATTTCATATATTTAGCCCAACATTTATTTAAAAAATATTTATTTTTTCATTTTATCCAAAAAAACAGGGTCAGATAAACTATGAAAAGACTCATTTGACCCATCTTACCTGGTTTGGGAGGTTATATTCCATTACAATTGCCCGATTTTCTGCTTTGCAATGTTAAATTTGTTTGCAATCTCTCATTTTCTGGTTTGGGAGGTTGTATTTGGTCCCAATTGCCCTGATTTCTTCTGTGAACGGCTCCCTATTTTCAAATCTAGTTTTCATCGATGGAAAGGGTGTAAATAAATAAAAATAAAAATAAAGTGGAGGTATGGTAAATAAATAAAACTTCTTTTTATACTTACTCCAAAGGTATGGTAAATAAATAAAAATATAAATAAACTAGAGGTATGGTAAATAAATAAAACCTCTTTTTATTTTTAGTCCATAACTCTCTTTCTATTTAAGAAGGCTAAAAAAAAAGGTTTTATTTAAGTGGATCCAATGGGCCAATACCATATTTATAAAAGAGGTATGGTAAATTAATAAAAATATAAATAAACTAGAGGTATGGTAAATAAATAAAACATTTTTTTATATTTACTCTATAAGTCACCTTATATTTACGAACACGCGAGGGTGTAAATAACTAAAAATATAAATAAAGTGGAGGTATGGTAAATAAATAAAACCTCTTTTTATATTTAGTCCATAACCCTCTTTCTATTTAAGAAGGCCCAAAAAAGAGGTTTTATTTAAGTGAATCCTATGGGCCAAATACCATATTTATAAAAGAGGTATGGTAAATTAATAAAAATATAAATAAACAAGAGGTATGTGTTACATATCCATTTGGGCACATCACTCCATCATTCATATCAGTACCATTAGGGTTCATCAAACCCTGATTCAGTTGCTACATGCCCTAGACACGCCACCTCTTTGAATGCCTCCTTCCTTGAGAGTTCTTTGGCCTGAAACCCTCCACAATTTCCTCCTTGAGGGACCAACACAACCTTGGATAGGGGTAAGTGCACTTCAGTGCAGGTAGGCCCATATCAGGGTGCTCTGTAGAGCACCTAGGCCCTCTTTGACCCGCGTTGGGCAAGATTGAGTGAAATTCACATAGGGCTCTAAGAATATTCTTATCTTCTAGAGCCATCTAGAAGATTCCTACACTTATCATCTCCTATGAGCTCGAGATTGGATAGGTATTAAGTTAAGTAACCTCCTATCCTCTCATCCCTTCCTCCATCGAAACTAACTCTAAGTTTGGAAGGCCATTCAATACCCTCATTTATGACCAAACCTCCTCCATTTGCCTATAAATTGAGCACTCATCTAAGTTATCAGTGGCTAGACTCTGAGAATTTGTAAGGAGATACTGTTGAATTGAGAATTAAGATTGTAAGTGAGTAGTGTTATGCTACCATAGTGTTGTGCTATTGATGTGATGTTGGTTAGAAGCCAAGCTTGAAGAGTGAAAAAGGATCAGAAGTCATGGTTATAATTCTTCCTTCTACTTAATAAAGTTGTTTACACCTTTTTCCATATGCTTATCTTGATATATGATGTTTATATGTGTGAATGTATCTGATTCCATTTACTTGTATTTGATAGATCTCTTGCTTTGATTAGTTCTCTGTCTTCTGTTTATGCTTGAAGGTACTTCTTAAGCGAGTTAAGTTTGAGAAGGAGCGACGAGATTCAAACAAAGTAGACAAAAGGAAAGCGAAAGAACAAGTAGGTCTTTTGATCCCTTTATCTTATTTATCATTTATAGAAAAAGGATAAGCGCTTTAAATCTATTGTTCTAGGTATAGCTACCTACCTAGGGAATTAGTATTTATCCTTAGATACCAAATTCCTCATAACAAATTGGTGACTCTACTGGGGAGAAGCATCGTTCTAGGTCATTTACCTTCATCTAGTACCCTCTAGTAGACTCTACTTGCTTCCATTGAGTTTCTTTGAGCCTTTTGAAGTGCTTTTTGGTGAAATTTGTGATTGTAAGCCTCTAGGATGGCCTCTCTGGCACCAACATAGGCTTGGCCTAGAAACAGAGCACTGCATAGCACCCTGGTCTTGAGGACAATGCTCTGAAGCACACTGTCTCCCATTCAAGACTACGTAGATCCCTCTTAGTACAAAAATACCTCCACTGAGTTGATTTTTTGCCAAATTTCTTTCTGTTTCTACTTGTTGAATGCTCAATGAAAGTTATGTCTCTGAAATCAAAATTGTATTTCCTTTGCTAGCCCTAATTTGGCTTTGATTGATTAATGTTTCTTAAATGATTTCTTTTTCATTATCGATTCTTTGCCAGAGTTAGATTATAGTCTATTAATCTTTGTTCAAAAGAAAGTGTCGTAAAATTCTTCATTTCTTTCAAAAAGGAACTGGCGTAAAGTCTTCGTTCTTGCAAAAATATTGATTTATTATATGTGCATTAGTTTCCTTTTGTTCATTTCAACATTAAGGGAATTGAAAGAAAAACTTTCATTGTGCATATTGTATTTTGTGAATGCTTGATAGGAATAGTTAGGGAAATTGAATTATATGTGCTCTCTGCTCTTTCTCAAAGATTTGATTGCTCTATCCCTTTATAGCTAAGGTTTTCATTATTCAAATTGAATGAAAAGAATGTTTATCATAATAGTTGCATTCTAGCAATTGCAAACATACATCACGCAATGAACCTTGAAAGGTAAATTCCAATGAAGATCAACTTAAAATTCATATGAATTAACCTAATGGAGCATTGTCACCTAATGCAAAACATTTAGAGGTTCTAGGCTAGAGACGTGTTCAGGCGTTGTAAAACATAGCAGCTGCCCCTAAATTGTCTGCGATACATCCCGAGTGTGATACCTCATTCCACGTATGTGAGTATATCATAGATCATCCACTTACCTTCAGATATATAGGGCGGTGTTACAGTACATAAAGTATAAAGGAATGCTCTCACTGTGCAATTTGGCATTAGACAACGCTAACATGGATTGGGCCTCCATGTACTTTCAGGTATATATGGGAGAACTACATTAGGTTGCTATCCATCCTTAAGTAACTGAGTCGGACACCTTGTACACTATGATACACTAAACATAGCATTCGGAGAGATTTCCTGCCTGTACTTCTCAGTACACCGAGAGGTATTTTGCAGTTCACAGTTACTTGGTAATCCTTTTGCCTAGATTATCCTTGTTTTGTTTTGTTATGTTATTTTGATTAAAATAAATTAATTGACCATAGATAACATCCTCCACCATCACTCCTTAGTTGATCTTAGGTTGAGACATATGGCAACAACTCCGGAGTCCACCGATCAAGGAATTGCGTTTGATGGGAATTCTAGTCCTTTTCCTCCTTTTAGAAATATTGGCGCTCCTTATATGGCTACATTGTTCCTTCTGGGACTTACCATCATTTTTCCAGTATGGTTATTTTCAACCTCCTTTGCCCCATAAGTGAATATTCTACAACTAGACAAAATCAACCTCTAGTTGATCCTAAAGTTGACCCTTTGCCTTCTTCATCGGCTGTTTCTTCCTCCCCTTCTTCCTCTTCGACTGGTGAAAGTATTAACACTAGTAACCAGGTGGATAAGAATAAGAGGAAATGGAAGAAGAAGAAGCAAATTCTGCAGGGTGGAAACCAAGCAACCATTACTTCTAATGAGAAATCGTCCATTAAGCCTCACAAAGTTTGATATCCTTGCAAAGTTTGCACGAGAGACCATCTTCTTTGAAATTGTTCTGGTATTCCTCATATATTAGAAGAATGGTCTTCTTGTTCACATCATTGTGTGTCATCAACTTCTAGAGATCATGCTGGTGAGACACCATCAACTAGTGGTAGTAAAGTTCATGTAAAGAACGGCAAAGTTAAGTTTCCATGTAGGTTATGTGAAGGGAATCACACCATTCACCTTTGTCCCTATCTGGATTAAGCCCAAAAAGTGTTGGATAACTGTCCTGATTCTCCGCAGTAACTTCCATCTGGTTACAAGAGACTCTCCCTTAATTCTACACTAGTTGATAATATGACTGACCCAAATCAACTGTCGGTCAAACCAACTCTCTCTGAATGTGAATCCCATGAATCTATACCTGACCAATCATAGGTCGAGGAAACAGTTGACCTGATTTCACCTTCAGTTAATCGTACCTTTCCTGAAGAGAGTGAATATGATACCAGTCAGGTTCTTTTCATTTCTTTAGATTCCAATGAACTTGGGGGCAATCCTCCTATTCCATCAAGATAGGAGGAAAATCCTCCCACTCTTGTAAGTCAAGGGGTTAATTCTCCCATTTCCTGTACCCTCTCCAAGTAGTCTGGTCACATGCTTTGATTGGAATCGACTAGCAAGGTGTCGTCTTCCTTCTTATGTGCCTTTCTAGATCATAGTAAAAGTTTGTAATATGATTTCACCTTGCACTATTATAGATGAAGGTGCATCTGTGAGTATCCTTTCCTCCACTGCTTGGCAAGTGCTTGGTTCACCGCCACTTGTGCCTGTTGCCCAGAATCTGTTGGCTTTTAATAGAGGAACCAATCAACCATTAGGGATCCTTCCTTAGTTGCCTATTACTTTGGGAGGAAAAATTGTTTATCTCAATGTGATGGTAGTCCCAGGCCCCTTAGATTACAATTTACTTCTTGGGAACGACTATGTTTACGACATGGGAGCTATTGTTTCAACACTCTTTTGAGTGATGTGTTTCCTGCATGAAGGCAGAATTGTCACCATTGACCAGCTTTCATTTCCCAGTCCAAATATGGCTTCCAGTCAACCATCTTCCCTAAATGGTCCTTTTATCCCAATGGTATCTTCTCCACCATGGGTTAATTATGTGGCAACCCGTTCCATGCCTACATAACCTAATGATCAATTCTGTGATGTTGTGCAATATGTACTAGGGGCATTGGAACTAGATCTCTCTAATGTTCTCCCATCTGATGAGAACCTCTTAGAAGTCATGACCCCTTATGGGTCGTGAAACAAGGAATATGAGAATAGTTCCTTGTCTTGTGTCAACCTTGTTAAAAAATGAAACAAAGGATATGAGGATAGTTCCTAGTCTTGTGTCAACCTCATTAAAAAAATGAAACAGGTCTTAGAGCATAGTTCCTTGTCTTGTGTCAAGCTCGTTAAAAAATGAAACAAGGAATATGAGCAGAGTTCCTTGTATTGTGTCAAGCTCATTTAAAATTGAAACAAGATCCCCTAGAGAAAAGTTCCAAGTCAAGTCTTTGATTAGATCTCGTAAAACCCTAGTCGAGTCTTTCACTTGATCTCGTAAATGAACCTTCATTCCATCCACCTCATAGCCATGAGTAGTCTATTTAGGTGAATGAAATGAAGCTTGGGGGGCATGCACGTAGTCTCGAATCATCATTCTGGGGGCATGTAAGCTGAATCCAAGCATAGTTTTTCATTTCAAGCTTGTGTAAACATGAAACTAAATCCAAGCATAGTTTTTCATTTCAAGCTTGTGTAAACATGAAACTGAATCCAAGCACATTTTTTTTGTTTCAAGCTTGTGTAAACATGAAACTGAATCCAAGCATAGTTCCCTATGGTTCAAGCTTGTGTAAAAATGAACCCATCTTCATTTTAACCCTCGTGATTGACATTCTATCAGCCTCTTCCGTCAAATGAGCCTTTATTTTTCTCCTTCCAACATCACTATATTCTTGGCCAATCATATGATTTCGCTTGGTTGTTTTACCCTTTTGAGGAATAGTTTCAATGAGTGGTCTTATTAGCGAGCCTCTTCACTCAACATGTTTTGAAAAGTTCCAACATCATCGAAACCAGTTGATATCCTAGACACCACTCATTCCTCTTAGTGGAGTTCTCTTTAAGCTCTTTTGAGACTCTTGAAATAGGAAAATGTTATCAAATACTTGCCCTTTTCAGCTCGTTAACAGATTGGAAATGACATCTACTCAGTATAAGTTTGACCCTTTTCTGGACTAGGATAGATTATTTATGAAAAAGGAATACGTTGACTGAACATGGTCAATAGGTTCTCCCTTGTATAGTTTTACACTTTTTCGGACTTGAGATGCAAATATACAAAAAGGAACTTGTGGAGTTTTGTTTTTGTCCCTTTTCCAACTCTCTAAACATGAAAAGGATCGAGTTATCATTGTTGTTAGACTCGTTAAAACATCAAATAGTGACAAACTTGTCCATCATGACAAGACTGAGTTTCACCTTTGCTAGGCTCGTTAAAACAGCACATCGCAATGGATTCACCCGAAAGGTGGAATTATACAACAAGCATGTGTTATCCTCCTCAAGCTTGATAAAAATAATGAGGTATTGGTCAGCAATGATTGGCGAAAATGGGAAAAGGGGTAAACCACTTTATGGCAGTAGGTCGCTCTTAAACATGACACTTCACTTCATCATTGTGACTATATGGGTTGGATTATCTGCTTGATGGTCATCATACCTTGGTCTATCATACCATCTATTACTTTTTGTTTTTGGTCAATGCTGCTAATTCATTTAGTGTCGCTGACATGTTCAAGAGAAGCCACTCAGTCAAAATTCATCCTTTGCAATACCATAAAACTTCATTTTCATGACCACCATTCATGAACCTTGTGTCTTCTGTCAAATTTCGTCTCCAAAATCATTACACTCATTTCGTGTCATTGGTGTGGGATACATCAAGGCCCTCCTGCAATGAGTCGCTTCTTGTCAACATCAGCACATTATCCAAGAAGTTGACTTAGAAACACCCCTTCAGTACTTTGAGGCTTGCATATATCAATGGCAAGTTTATTGCTTCCGACAATAGGTTGACATCACTGGCCTTCGACCGAAATACTTTTTATGGTGTTCGACATCAAAACATCCATTCACACCATGCAGAATGTACTACAGTACATTGAGGATCACTATCCTTATCGATTATTTCTCTCACGTCTGTTAACGGCTTACATCATTGGCTGGTAACTACACAATGTCTTCCCATGTTCGACTTTATATCACATATTCTCATGGTTAGACTCGTACTTGAGCGAAAGATTGAACGAGATAGAAGACCCTAGATCTAGTTTCATCCATCCAGCCTGCGATTTCAGGAAATGTACAAGTCATCTGTACAATGGCTTTACATTGATAGTCATTCCGATCATGGGTCTATATCTGTAGACAAATATCTATGTACTTGTAATGAAACTTTATATGTTGAGCATGGGTATGCCTTCCCTTAGAAATTCATGAGAAAAAATCAAAATATCATGACATTATGTATTGTAATCGATGCAGGTCACCAACCACTTCGGAACCTCCTTATCACATCGTAAAGCATATCACCCGATATTATTATTTTTGACTTCATGCTTTAGGGGGTAGATGTTACAGATCCATTTGGGTACATCACTCCCATCATTCAAATCAATACCATTACGGCTCATCAAACCCTAATTCAGTTGCTACATGCCCTAGACAAGTCACCTCTTTAAATGCCTCCTTCCCTGAGAGTTATTTGGCTTGAAACCCTTGAGAATTGCCTCCTTGAGGGACCATCGCAGCCTTGGATAGGGTTAAGTGTGCTTTAGTGTAGGTAGGCCCATGCCAGAGTGCTCTGCAGAGCACCTAGGCCCTCTTTGACCTATGTTGGGCGAGATTGAGCGACATTCACATAGGGTTATGGGAATATTCCTATCTTCTAGAGCCATCTAGAATATTCCCACACTTATCATCTCCTATGAGATTGAAATTGGATAGGGAATGAGTTAAGTAACCTCTTATCCTCTCATCCCTTTCTCCATGGAAACTAACTCTAAGTTTGGAAGGCCATTCAATACCCTCATTTATGACCAAACCTCATCCATTTTCCTATAAATTGAGCACTCATCGAAGTGATCATGGGCTGGACTTTGAGAATTTGTAAGGAGATAATGTTGAAGTCAGAATTGAGATTGTAAGTGAGTAGCGTTATGATGCCAGAGTGATGTGCTATTGATGTGATGTTGGTTGGAAATCAAGCTGGAAGAGTGAAAATGGATCAGACTTCATGGTTGTAATTCTTCCTTCTACTTAATAAAGATGTTTACACCTTTTTCCATATTCTTATATTGATATATGATGTTTATATGTGTGAATGTATCTGATTCCATTTACTTGTACTCGATAGATCTCTTGCTTTGATTGGTTCTCTGTCTTCTATTTATGCTTGCAGGTAATTCTTGAGTGAGTTAAGTTTGAGAAGGAGCAATGGGAGTCAAACAAAGGAGACAAAAGGAAAGTGAAAGAACAAGTAGGTCTTTTGATCCCTTTATCCTATTTATCATTTATAGAAAAAGGATAAGTTCTTTTAATCTGTTGTTCTAGGTATAGCTACCTACCTAGGGAATTAGTATTTATTTGCAGATACGAAATTCCTCATAACAGTATGGTAAATAAATAAAACATTTTTTTATATGTACTCCATAATTCACCTTATATTTAGGAACACTCAAAAAATGTGTTATATTTAGGTGAAGCCTATGGGCCAAATACCATAGGCCAAATTATTATTAATACCATGCAAAAAAATATTATTAACCCTAATATTAGTATTAATAAAAATAAATATGGCACATGGTATTGACCTATGGTATTCACGTGGAATGTAGCCTATTTAAAGGGGGGGGTCAAACTAGCATGGATCCAACTTTACTCTGGATCTACTAAGTGCCAAGAGGGATCAAATATCGTGATATGCAAACTAGCATAGAGTGAAAAAATATTTGATCCCTCTCGGTAGATCAAGAGTAAAAATGGATCTTGTAATCTATTGTCACTTAAACATTTTAACTCGGTTAAAATAAAAATCAATTATTAATTTTATTAATTTTTATAAATTACTAATAGTATTTTTTAAGCTCTAGGTTTATGATAACCCATGGTATTGACCTATGGTAATACCATGGTATTCATGTGAGCATAGATTATTTAAAGGGGAAATTCTATCAGCTTAGATCCATCTTAATTCCGGGTCTACCAAGGGCTGAGAGGGATAAATATATTTCATCCCTCTAAGAGTGGTAGATGTGGAGTTAAGATGGATATTGGTTGGTTTTTATGATAATGAAGATATTAAATAGACTTAGGAAATTATATTGTAAAAAACATCTTAAGGTGAATGGTTAAAGCTACATTTAGTCACTTCACAAAATTAGTAAAAAATACCAATATCTCCATTAATATTGGTTTTTCTGATTTAACAATAAAAAAAATTCAGAGCAATGAAATCTTGTCACTCTTTCCGCATCACCCTCGTAGAAGAGAGATGTTGGCTGCCCAGATTTCCCACCATTTTTCAAACGTTCTCAATATGATATCTTCATGAAAACATTAAGGTACTGATGTTGGATTAGTTGCTTGAAAAATATGTTGGTTTATACAACCTTTCATCTTCTCTGTTATTCTTAGTTTGTCATAATGATCTTTAGGGGTTGGGCCATTGCACCATATTTTCCTAAAAGGCGGAGATTGTGCACCAAAAAGGAAATTAATCCACATGTTACAACACTGTTAAAAAATGAAAGACGTATGAAAGTAGTGAATTATTCTAATAAGCAATTTATATTGGGAGAGACGTAATTAAATTTTATTATTTAATTGAGGATTTCCAATCAAAATAATAATAAATCTACATTTATATATTTAAATATTGATTGGAAGGCTTTGACAACGGTCACTTCTTTCCATTAGATTCCCTTCAGGCCTTTGGGATACCTACTACTTTCTTATATTATATAGTTTGGGCTTGCTACTTGTTGTCTTGTTGGGGTAAACAAACTTGATGTGTGTGTGTGTGTGTGTGTGTTTTTTTTTTTTTTTTTTTTTTTTTTTTTTTTTTTTTTTTTTTTTTTTTTTTTTTTTTTTTTTTTTTTTTTAAATCTCGCAGTTTGAGTCTATAAAATAAGAAAGAAATTTGATTTGCATTTTCTCATCCTGATAGGTAAATGTTTGTATATGAAGATTCCATCTTAACAACTCTGTCACAAGGGAATTCTGTATATTTGGTTGTTTCTCAGTAAAAAAATCAAGCATTTTTTTTTTAACTTAACATTGGTTCGATTTAGGAGCAAAGAGTTGTCTCCATGTCTTCTTCACACAAGAAAGTTGTATGGTCCAACGATCCTACCATATGACTGTTCATAACTAGCTTACAAGGATATCTTTGATGATGAAGCAGTAGTAGTAGCTTGGTGGTGGGGAAGATTTCGAAAGTTAAATATTCAATGAAATCCATGATTTTTATGTGGTTGGCCCTAACGAATAAAGTTTTGACATGAGAGGTTCTACAAAATAGGTCAAGGTAGGGTCTTGGAATTTGTACTCTATGCAAATGTGAAGGGGAAACAACAGACCACGTGCTAGTGTTCATTTGTATTTTTTCTCAAGAGGTATGGGGTGTTATTCTCCCCTTATTTGAGGATAGGGTACTTGGCAGGAGGCTTCCTTGTTGGACTGTTTGATGATAGAGCACTCAAATAACATAGATCATTGCCCCTGATTGCCTCTAGATCCATTTGGACGGGAAAGAATAAATAACAATTTTGTAGACAAGGAGATCCCTCCTTTTCAGGTACATCATCAAATAAAATACGTATATGAAGGCATAAAAATGACTACAAAGGTTCAAGTTCCAAGGTGGGTTGCAATCTGAAGGTTGATAAAACTTATCCATGGCCTTTCTTTGTTGGTGCTCACCAAGATGATATTTTTGTTATATATATTATCTTCGAATATGTGTGATATTCTTGTTCTATATATTATTTGTGATTCGAACCCAAGTCAGCTGCTCCTGCATGTGTGATATTCTTGTTCTATATATTATTTGCGATTCGAACCCAAGTCAGAAACATGTAGGAGGAAAATTCAAACTGGTGTTGTTTTTGGTGTCTTTCATGTCTACCTCTGCAAGAGAATTATCCACAATACATCAAGTTTTGGATTCACACATCTCCCAATATTTGATTATTTTTCACATTTTGAAGTGGGCACAGAGGATAGCTCTTGTTTCCGGTGCAAACATATTCATTGTAGGTCATAATGGGCAGTGGAGCAGTAGGGATGGCCTTGTTGGGTCAATATAAATTGAACCCAACTGCAAATTTGATGCCCAAAACTTCACAACTTGTTTTGGGGGTTCCTTGGCAACAAAAAAGAAAAAATCAGGAGGTTTGAAACTTTGAGGCCATGCCCATCATATAAACCTTTTTGTATCACAACAAGCTTGAAAATGGGAAATCCTTTTGCATTCACACTAGTGCAACCATGCAACTTCCCAAGTGTGCATGTTGTTCACAATTCACGCTATGATTTATTTATTTATGTATTTGTTCTTGGTTGAAATGTTTACATGTATAGATAGCCTATGTGACATCCTTGATAATAATTCCATTTGAAGACCAAGTGAAGAAAGCACAGATCATAGTTGAATATAGTTTAACTTGGAGGTGTTTAGAAGTTCATTTGTGAATTGAGTTGTTGCAAATAAGCTTCTTATCTTCATTTAATGAACTATGTCAAATACCTCGGTTTTATTTATAGTTTTGTTGAGTTAATGGTTAGTGAATGACTTGATAAAGACTTTGTTCTTGATCTGGATTCCCCTCGGATGCCAGCAAATAGAAATTGTAGACCTCAATAATACAATTAATGCTCCTGTCAAACTGTGCCTCAGTTACTGAGGGTACTAAATTTATTGTGATTTCTTTCTCTACTTTGTAAATTACTTCGTGCAAAGGGAAATCAAAGCTTTGTAGATCCTCCTCTGAGTGAGCTCGATCCTGAAATGAATGTGATAATTAAGAAAGAAAAGTTGTCACAATTCAATGGCTTGGAACGTATTTCTTCTGAAAATTTTACATCCTGGGTAGTTATGGAAGCTGTTGGATCATGTCTAACAAACAAGTATTCATAAGGACTTCATGGTAAGAGGTAAGTGGGTGAAGATATAATTTGGAATGTGAAGAATGGCACCATCATGATTGTGATTGTGTCTGAGCTGCTTGGCAGTTTCTTCTTGCCACATGGTATTGTTTTTCTTGTTAAACTCAGTTTCTCTTAGCTTTTGGACCTGCACTTTTTAGTTTGAATGTTTGACATGTGTGTAATGGTTTCTTGGTTCAACATTATAGTGTAGAGACCTGTAGTTGTTGCATGAGTATCTGTTATCACATTGATGGATACAATTGTTGGACACTTTTCTATATTTGTTCACTACTGTGTTGGGTTGGGATTTATGCCATGCATATAACATGTTGGCAATGAATTCATTGACAAAAGTGAGAGGCTTTGCTAGCAAAGGGCCCTAGAAGCATTCCATATTGACAACAGTACATGGGTTATTAATTTTCAACCATTATCTCGATCCCCATCTAATTTGTTTGTTTATACAACTCTCCTCCAACCACATCATCGCATTATGGTGTGTATGGTTTTGAACTACAAACCTCCTTTGATAATATTATCATTCCTATTTGGGCGTGTAACATGTGAAAATTTTCTTTGCAATGTTTATGGTTTGGACTTACCACATGGAGGGAATCTGTCTCATGGATTCATGATAGCAAAAAAGTGAGTATCTGTTACATCAATTTACTTTGAATCAATGCCATATCGTCTAAATGAGTCCGCGGGTGAGCTCACATTTCCAGTCTAATAATAATTAGGAGGGAAACAATTCCATCATTGACAAATATTGAACTAATCTTTTGGGGAAGTGTTCAAACTGTTAATGGTCAAGTTTGTTTTCTTGGGTTATAGGATTAATTTACTATGAGATTCTTGAGAAGAATTCCACCCCTTTTAGGATCAAGCTTATCATTGATGGTGCTAGTGCATATCCCTAAGATATTGATTACCCTTGTGTTATCACAAAATATAACCCTGATAGGATGTTGATCAACTAGACTCTGAGTAACTCTTTCAAACCAATCTTTTGGTTGAGGCTTAGCCTCCTCAACCTGAGATGGCTCTCTCAATAGGTTTAAGATTTTTTATTAATGATTAGATGGCTAACTCTAGGAACAAAACGGACAAATGTATAACTGGTTGACTGGTTGAATCAAAGATTAGCAAACATCTATTGGGCTATGGAGTCAAGATAGTCTTCAACAAAACAACATGATCAGCAAAACATGGAAGTCAAGGCACTTAGAGTTTGGGTTTATAAATAAAATAGTAACATAATGAATCAACACAAATTACAGGCATGTGAAGGAAGTTAGAGCATTTTCCAATGAATTCTAAGTATCACAAGCTCATACCACTACAAATAAGTAATTGAACAAGGCCATAAGAACATCAAACACATAAAATCCGTGTGAATCTTGAGTAGTCAAACTGATCTCTGTATTAAGTATGAAAAACCACAATTCTTACAATAACACAACTTTCTTTTGCTAATGAAATTACCAACCTTGAGGAATTTGCTTCTCAAGATTTATATAGAGTTTTACAACCGTGGATACTATGATCCATCTTTAGGGGAATTTGAATTCCTAACTTTGACACTTATCTATTCATAAAACAAACTACTTAATTACAACTTGACAGTTAGTTGTCTTTAAGATTCCTAATACAAATAGGAGTGAAACTCCTAAAACATGCTTTCAAAAACCTTATCTATGACTTCAATACATTAATCAGACTCCAACCCATGTCTTTGAGCTTGATGATGTCCTCAATGTTGTTGCAAAACCTGCTAAGTCATGACCTAACTGTCCTGAAAACTAGGAGACAGAGTTCCTCCTTTTAAGGCCCTTAATCCTTTATGCTTATCTTCGAGTAGTTTTGCTGGTGTACATCTGGCATGCATTAATAATCCATTAAAATTTCATTTTCCACCTATGAAAAAAAGGAAACTCAAAAATATGGAGGAAAGGATGAAACATGACTGTGCTACGAATTATGAAAATACTCTGTTTTCGTAGCACAACCTTACATCACTTATGAAATAATTCTTGGAAGTTTTATTTCTACACCACTGCCATATGAAACTTCATATATGATCCCATGTCTACCAGTAACTTCAAAATTTGCAACTAATCATACATTACCTCCGGAAAGCATCCATAAGTGTTAAATGATCATCTTCAGTAGTTTCGTAGCGTGCTACGAAACCGTTGTGTATGCTCCTTTTCAACACAGCCTTCAAAAATTGTAGTTTGGGAGTTTTTCAAAATTCCATAAAAACTGATATGATCAACCAAAAATCAAAACCACTTACTCTTATAAGATTTTTTTCTTCACGGTTGTCCTTCCTTTTATATGCCAAAACTCTTTTTATGTGCCAAAACTGTTTTAAGATATATCCTTCACTGCCCTTTTTCATCACCCTGTTTCATTATTGCTGTAGACCCTTTTCTAGATTTGGTTAACTGTATTTCTAGGTATTCAATTTGTCTCTTCAATCTCCTGTTAGTAGCTCTCGGCTGAGCATTAATCCTCCTTACAAATCTGGCTTCTTTGATTGTAGGAACAGTCTAGGTAAAGTACTGAGTTTCACTGTTGATTATTTCTGGTTTGGAAACCATTTCATCTTCCCAGAGAGCCCTTATCCTTTTGAAATCTGTCCTTTTAGCTGCATGCCTTCTTGCTCTCACTTTCAGTCTAGCAATTTCATTATTAGCAGCTTTTAACCTTTCTTCCATTTCTTCGTAACTGGCTTTTTTTGTTTAAGTGGAAAGAACTGTGTTTTTTTCACCTTCGGGTCTTGGAGATGGAAAGTCTATCAACTCTTCTTGAATAGCGAAAGCTTCTTCTGTTCTTCCCAACTCAATATTGGATTCTTACATCTTCTTGGATTGCCTGGTTAAGGGCTTTCTGGGTTTGAAAACAAATGTTGTAACATCATCCTCAAATTTCAGTTTCTTGGAGGATTTCATTTTCTTTGACTTTCTTTGATCAAATTTTATCACATCTGCCTGCAACAAAGGGGATTCTGCAATATCAATGGCTTTTAAAATATCATTTAAATCACCCTTCAAGCTTGAACCTTCTCCCAAGATCATAGTTTTACCTTTCTCCTTTGCAATTTGACTTCTAGTCAATCTCCTTTGAACTGGTTTGTTGGTTGACTATTCTCGTGTCATTCCTTTAACCTCAGATATATTTTCCTTTGTAGATTTAGGAGTTTCAAGAATAACTACTGGAGTTTTTCTTACTTTCTCTTTCACTTTCTTCCTAGGTTTCAACTTAACATATCTTTTTGCCCTAGACATTATAGACTTGTTGGCTTCTACTAATGGAGTTCCTTTAACCCTAGGGCTAATGTCTACACCTTGTTTTTATGTTCCAAAGTCACATAAAAAAAAAACAAAGACCAATATTTGTTGATCCTTTTGAGTTCATGTAGAACTATCAATTTAATTAAACCATGATGAAACAGGGAAGTTTCACATCCTTGAGATTTTAGCTGTACTTTATCTGCCATCTTAGCTACACTTCAATATAAGAAGTAAGGCAAATCTAAAGAAATCATACCAGTAAAATGCAACAGGAGTTTAAATGATATGAATAAACCTTTTGATATCTGCCTTCACAGGTGAAATAACATTGAATGTTGAAGAGAAAGTTGGCATAATTGTCCTTGATGTAGTCTCTGGGAACTGCCATGGTTAAGTCTCTTTCTACAAACTTTGGCTTTAGAAACACCTTACATGGTTCCATGTCGAATCTGAATTTTTTGAACCATATATCTTGCCCCCTAGGGATCTCTCTCACCAAAGCTATGACTTTTGGAGAAACGTGCAAGTTCAAGATTCTAACCTTTGTGGTGGAGCCAGTGAAATGTAGTGCAAACTCCTTTGTCACCTGAGTATGTCCTCCCTGCAATTTCTTACAAAACTTCCAGCATCTTGCTTTCTTGAAGGATTCTACAACTGATTTACCTCTGACTAAGACCTCGGCACTTTCAGGCTCTATTCTTAAACAATGACCAGATCTGTGACATTTCTTCTCCTCTGTCATATTTCCTTCAGAATTCCTGTAACAAAACCGGCCTCGCTTGAAATTATGTTGATTAGTCTCGCTCGCCAATGGTGGTTAGCCTCGCCTGAATTATGGATAAGGAAAACCTTGGTGAAAAATTACCAAAGCTTACCATTCGAAAAAAAATTTGTTTGAGGGTTTGCATGCAAACTAAAATGATGAGACTAGCTAGCCCTTTCGAATTTCAAAATCATCTTTCATAATGAGCCCTAAATTTGAAATAATGAGTTTGGATGGTGGCAGGCTTAAGGACTGACTCCTAGCTGATACTTAATAATGAAAATTTTAACGGAATATTAACAGATTGATGTTTGACAAGACTATTCTACGAATCTGCACTTTCATAGCACACAGAGAAAAGCACTACGAAAATAGCAGCGTTTTCGTAGTGCAAAACAGACATTTTACATTGTCTGCGCTACGAAAACGTGGCTTCAGGGCTAATTCCAAAAAATTTCAAAATGGTTTAAGCTATGAGTTTCTAAAAAAATGTAAGACTCATGAAACATGAAATAAGGTTGTTGGACTTTATTTGGATATGAAAAATGAAACCTTTGAGACTCCTAACCTATCACCTACCCATTAAAACATAGGGTGACTTGACACTTATCTAAGACCATGACTAGGAACAATGTAAACCCTTATTTTGGTGATAACACCTTGCATGAGGTAGGTATTGAAGCTGGGTATTTCTAGATCTTATAATGGCAGTCCTTTCTAAAATTTCTCTTTCCAACAATGTTTATTCTAGCATATTTTATTAATATGTTCTTATAGTATGTAATGTTGGATTCTTTATGATTTTTAGTACTAAAAAGTTTGTGGTTTGGGAAGATTTCCAATACAGTTGGGGCATACGTAATGATGGACATGGCACACATAAATGGTCTTGTCGATGCTTCTATAATGGTCAGTCCATTTGATTTTTGTGATGTAGTAACAACTACAATGCACAAGGTGAGTTGATTCTATTAAATTTCTCTACACTTCACCCTTTCAATTAAAAATATGATTATATTAGATGGACCTTTTTTTGGATCTATCTTAATGCTATATATCTATGCCATTCCCCCCTTGTAGAAGAAAAAGAATCCCATTAATGTTCAAGAAATGACGAAGAACTAAAACAAATATGCCATTCCCATCATAGGAGGAGTGATTATAGAGTTAAGAGGTGTGGATTTTCCTTTTGATTCTCTTACACGTTCTTTGATTCAGTTTCGTATTTTCATTTTTTTATGTTCTTTATATTTCTTATCACTACTAGATCAAAGTTTCGATGAAACTCATTATGTTCCTTGAATTGTTTGTCAATTGTTTCACTTTTTTCTTTTCATTTATATCTTTCTGATATTTTTCATTCTGAAATATTTTTGGATTCAAGGGTTGTGATTTTTAATCTTTATGAGGTCCTTGGGGAGGCATGATATTCTTTAGGAAGGAACCAATATTGGGGGTCGACCTAGAGATAACCATAAAAAATGTAGTTTTTCTAGAATCACAGGTCAATATGAGTTCTTCTTCCTTTCCTCCATCATCCATATTGTTCTCCTGCTCACTAATATCATAATATTGGATATATCGATTTTTTGTATAATTTCATTTCTAAAAGATACATGAAATAAGTTGTGGCTTTCTAGGGAGGACCACATAACCATACCATAGGAGGGTTGGTTCTTTGTTTAAAACATGATGTAACTATAGATTTCAAGGCTTATCAAGTACAAGTGTAACACTCTCGCATGTCTAAGCTTTTGTAAAATTCATGCATGTGAATTATATTTTGAATGGATTTTGTTTGTTATCAAAGTTAAAATAGTTTTAGTAAGTTGTAGCAAATTCCCAAGTCCTTGCAAAGAGCATAATGGATTTGGGTTACAATTTGGTGTCTAGTGGTAGTGAAAATAACCTAGTTCTAGTTGATTTGAGGCCCTTGGTAAGGATCATCTGTTCATATCCTGGAGTACACAACCTACTTGTATATTGATTTCTATTGGATTTAGTTGGTTGAATGTAACATGGTATATATTAATGGGCTTGGACAAGGCATTGATGGTGCAAGAGTAGAGGATGTTTTGGATGTTGCTTCTATCACACTAAACAAGAATTTTTTACCAGGTTACATGAATTTTTTCTTTGTATATTTAGATGTAAGGGATTCATTTATTTTCCTTTCTCCATGGGATGATATAGCTTACTTTAATACCTTACATTTTCAGGTGATAAAAGTGTTATGGTTCCTGGTGGTATATGCATAGGGACACCTGCATTAACCACCCGTGGGCTTCTTAAGGATGACTTTATTAAGGCTACAAATTTTATCCACAAGGGGGTGTAGATAGACATTAAGGATAAAATCTCTGTGAAAAGTACAAAATTAAAAGAGTTTATAGAATTTATTAAGTCATACAATTTCCAACTACGAAATAGCATTGTTTATCTCAAAAATAGGTTGAAACAATTGCTAGCCAATTTCCATTGCCTGGTGTTGGCACTGAAAATCTTAGTTAGATATATGACGTGCTCACAACTTCTCCTTACAATGAGGCTGAAAATTTGTAGAAGCAAGAAAGTCCTTTGTCACAGTTAGGCTGGCATTTGAGAAATTGGTTTGATATGGAATCAACAAGGTAGTGATGGAAACACTCAAGGAAACAAAAGTTGGGAGAAAAGTAAAACAGTATTTGTACAAACATTAATCTCTCATAGCTTGACAAAAGTGGTGGATAAATATTAATCTCTCCTACCTTGACAGAACTGGTGATCAAGATCAACACCTACAAGAACTTTGTTGTGGAATACTATCAAAACTAATAAAAGGATATGAAAGAGTGTACAGTAATAACCTTGACAAACACAATCACTGAAACTTGCAACATTGTTTGTAGGAAGAGAAAATTATGTTTCTTTTTTCCAAGCATGTATGTTAGTATATTACATTTTAATGAATATGTTTTCCTATTATCATAAATAGTTTCATACTCTAACAAAACATTCGCCAAGACTTCACAATGTTTTATTATTCAGTGAAATATTTTCCAAGGTCTTACAAGATTTTATAATTCAGTGAAATATTCGCCATGACCTTACAAGATAATATAATCTGGTGAGATATTCACCAAAAAAATTATATATACATATTATATTATTGATAAAACCACCTCCCATTTTTCCTATGTATCATGGGATTTTCCCGTTTATTTTACATATAAATCTAGGGTGGTTCTTAAAATTTTCCCTATATATAACTTTGTTTTCATGATTTATGAGGAAGATGAGTTTTCTGATGAATAGGCTGGTTTGCTGCTTGCATACACACTTCATGAATCTCCATTTTGTTGTGTTCTTAGCCTACCAGCTGACACTGTGCACTCATTTGAGCACTTCTGTAATCTCATTGAAGACACGTTCTATCATTTTGATCCAAACTATCTTGACCAGAAAATCTTATAGCAATGGAGGGCTCCGCATGAATCCATTATTGATTTTTGGCAGCACTTCTGTGACTTGCAGTTTCAAGCTCCACTGAGCTAGATGAAATTTTCTTATCTTTGCGACCGGTTCAAGTATTGCCTTAATAAATCTGCATGTCCCAAGAGGAAGCTTGATATCAAGCCTCACTCAACATTCTTCATTGATGGAACTGCGCAATCTCATGTGGGAGTAGGCTCTGTCTCAACTAACTGTCCGCCTCCCTCTCATTCAGCAACTCCACCATTGCCCAATGATGTTGAGGATCATGCTCACACACTTGTTCATCCTTCACACTCTCCCAACATCACTCCATTCGATTTTCACGTAGATTTTTTTGTGAGTCCTTTGAGTTCTCATATGCATTCTTTTCTTTGACCTTCATCTTTGCACTTAGGTGTTCCTTCGAATGATGTTATCTTGTGTTCGTCCATTCCGGACTCCTCACTTGTTGTGAACTTGGAACAACCCACTGACGGAGTTGGTGTTGCACAACCAAAATGCGTTGTCATTCATGAAGTGTATGAGTGGGAGCTTGAGCATTAACAATTGGCAAAGGATGACTCCCTTCCATCTGATCCCCCTCCGTTATTTCCTAACATCGTTGGTGAACCTGCCATCCATGATTTCGCATGTGTGTCTTCATCCACGGATGCACCCATTGTTGATCTTTCTCAGGACACACCGTATGTTAGCCCATCATCCAACAACGGAGAGGACCAATCATTCATTGGAAATCCACTTGATCTTTCATATGCTTTTTCTAGAAACACAGAGGGTGAACATCCTTCCTCCTCATCTACCCCTCTGTGTGATTCATCAAACCATGAGGATGCCGACCAACATCCTGAATTTTCTGATATTGGTTGTCATGATTTCTTCACCTCATCATTTGATCACGATGTTGATTCACTCATTTTTAATCCATTTAAGGCACTAGTCTATGAAGATCCATCTGTCAATGAAGTCAAAACCCCACTAACCGTCAAGGCATTTCAGCCCGAGTTGATGGTTATGTCAGGCCCTCACTATATTGAGGTTGGTTTCACTTCCGATCAAGAAATTGTTCAAATGCTCGAGGCTCCTCATCGCTCATCTGTATGCACTCAAGATCAATCTAACACTCAGATTTTACTTCCTCCACTAGAACTACACGATCCCATTTCTCATGCATTGGAGGAGTCTTACATTGCAAGCACTTGTGCGTGATGCAAGTTATCTTTGTTTCTTTCGTTTCCTTTCATGTCATAACCAAGAGCGTGCTTATGCTTCAAAGTTTCACGTAGTGTCATACAACACCATGATAAGTCTGTGGACTGCCCATCATGCACATGCACGCACTTATGTCCCATGGGCACTTTGAATCATAAAGTGTGGTTGTCTTCATTGTTATATCTTTCTTGCTTGCTGGTTTGCACAACTGGGTTGCCTGCAGACCAAGCCTTCACCAACATGGATTTACCAATGTGCCAGTGGCTGCATTGGAAGTATCGCTTTAGGTGATCAGGCCCATGTACCATTAGTTTAAGAGTAGGAGTAGTGTTTGGTTTAAGTTGTTTGCTTGCATGCTTGTTTTCTTACGTGCTTTGTTTTCTTGTTTGTTTGCTTTCTTCTTTATTTAATTGCTTCGCTTTCATTTTTTTTGCTTCTGATCTTGCTTTGCTTTATTGATTGTTAGTTCATTTTCTTGTTTTGTTCATAGGTGAGTTTTGCACAAAACTACATATGACTCTTTAAGCGAGCTGGGTAATGTATAAGAGGGCTTATGCAACTATCACTACTTGGTTATCTGTCATCTTACCTCTGTATGATGACCTTGTTACTTTTATTCTGTGATAAGTGGAAGGAAAATATGTATTGTTTGAAGTGAACCTTGGTGTAAACACAACACTTGTGCACCAGCTAGTGTCACCTTCTTTAGTCGATTATTTTTGGGTTAAGCCTTGTCAGCTTAGTCAAGTAGAGTAAGGTAAGGGGGAAAACATTAATAGGCACGTCAGAGATACAATAAAATACTTCTCTGCTGAAAAAACCTCTTCTGCTCTTAATAAGTTGGGATCCCTCTTCCACCTCTGAAATGAATAAGTGCTATGCACAGTGAAAAATGAAAAAATGAAAAGTCAAAAATTCAAAATGAAAAATGAATAAGGCGAAAGAAGAGAAAGGCTTCGTGCGCAGGGAGGTGATGCAAGTAACTCCTTCGGAGTACTGACCAAGCTCATCGGCAAAAGAGCCATGCTTGTGTTCCTATATGACTCCACCAGGGTACTGTCCAGGTTCACTAGCAATGGATCAACACTAGAGATGAAAATAAGACTCTGACAACTATATTGCTTGTGCAACTATATACCCCTCAACCCCAATCGAAACAACTATGTTGCCTTGGCTTGGAATGTGTTTAAATCAACCAAGAGTCTAGCAGATGCTACATATTATAATCAAGCTAGATGAATCCAAGATGAGCTGAGAGCTAAAGAATACTTCTAGAGGTGTTAGAATTGCTTTTCACGAACAAGGTCCATTCAGAGAGCTAGAGTTCTACCAGTGTGTCGCCAAGTGTTGTAGTGGCTACAACCACCCTCCAAAATTTTTCCTTAGCCTATTTTGGAGCCTCCCTACCAATCTTACACATCACTTTGTCTTTGTTCATCAAGTAATCAAGCTTCAAGTGTTTTCCTTGCACAAAGGAAGCTTGTCGATCATAGTTGATCCATTCCCCTCACAGGATGCTCACACAGACTTGGTCCAGCTACAATATAAGCATCTTCCCCTTGAAAATTGAACATTTCTGGAGGGAAACCAACCTTACCTCCAGGAATTATGTAATCCTCTTTGACAGCCTGCTGGGCTCCAGGATTGCGCAATCCTGCCAGACAACCCTCCTAATAGGATTTGCGCAATTTTTCCCAACAGCAGGCTATTCAACCCAGGATTTGCATAACTCTAGGCAGCAGTTATTGCTATGCCTAGAAATTGTGCAAACCTCCTGGGAAATAAACCCAACTCCCAGCCAGAAATGTGCATTCTTCTCCAGTGGTCAAGCAGTCTCTTGCATGTAAAACTGTGTTGACCGATTCCCTCCGGGACTAATAAAAACAAAATTTCATGCAGGGGTCATTTCTCCCAAGGTAGCATGGAAAGGCATCCCTTGTTTCAGGGATCTATGTTTAGTAGATGGAGGTTACATGCAAGGAGAAATTTTGAAACCTCCCACCAAGTATCACTTCCTCTAGATTCGTGGCATTCACGTCACAACCTCGATGTTATCAAAACTCATCAACTGGGTGAAGTAGAGCTCATTCCTCACATCAACCTTGCATCTTTGACATCCCATATTACATCTAGGAGCAATCGGCACATTCAGCTCAGTTGTTTTGGGGTAAGCCCGCTTCCCATGCCTTGTGCTACATTTTTGTCACTTTTCGTGTTTTCATTTGTGAGAGTACTGTTTGCTTGATTTCGTTGAAGGATTGCTATCGTTTACATATATAATAGCTTGTCCTAGCTCTGTTTCAGTTTTGCTATCTCACTATTGTCGCATGCATGAAACTATTTTGCACAGACGTTCGCCCAATCGGTGAACTGCCTCACCCACATGCATGTTGATCTATTTGTTGAATATTTCAGTCATGTTTTGCATGCATTGTTAATCACTTATGCTATCACTTAGTGTTGCCATGCATTCACTGACTTACTTGCTTTCAGTTTCCCGTCAACGAGTCGGGCCAACCTTGGCCCGGGCTCTGGCTTCACCAAGGCTGCTTTGCACAATCTAGGAAAGGAAGGTTCACCTTCCTCTCCAGAAATGCACATTCCTACCTAGCACTGGCCTCTAGGATTGTTTTGTGCATTTTTGGAGGACAGTGGCTACTTGGCCCAAGAAATTGCGAAAATTTGTCCTTGGGTCGGCAATCCCAACTGGAATTACGCATTGTGTAATCCCAGTAGTCAGAAGCTATACTGGACTTTGCATTGTGTAGTTCCACTAGTCAATAAGTCTCTGAGTAGCCCAAACTGTGCCTTGTTTAGTCTTGACGGACAGTCTCCCGATGTCCCAGCAGAAATTGTGCAACCTTCATGATCATTCACCCAGGTATGTTACAAGTTTGTTTTCATGCTCTTTTTGGTTTTCGACTAACATATTGCTTGCCATGAGTGTTGTCATGTCTCCAGGTATCGCAGGTGTTCATCTGCCTCTCAACAGTACAGGTACAATGGTTTCCAAGAGAGAAGAGATGAAGACACCATTTAGAGCACACTTGGGGATGCAGTCGATAAAGTGTCTATGGACTTTCCTACCCACGAAGACATCAAGTTGTTCATAGACGAGGACATCAAGATATGACAACAACAACATCACAGTGAGCATCATCGTGAGCAACAACTGAATACAACATAGAAAATGCAACGAAAGCAAGAGGAGGGTTGTTGACAACATGGAGGCAAAGCAAGGTTTCAAGCTCAAGCAAGTCCATTGATGATGAAAGCAACTTTGGAGACTCCGACTATGAAGTTACGACATGACATGAAGATCATGTGAAGGAAAAATATGGAACAAAGTAAGAGTTGCATGTGCTAAAGCAACAACTCAGGAAGAAAATGAAGCTGCACAGACAGACAAACTAGTTGCAATAGGAACAGGAACAACAGTGGGTGCAACATGCACTCACGGATGAAATTACACCTATACAAGTTAAGGATCCATCCCAGTAGCTGACATAGAGAAGACATGGTGAGTAGTGTTATTTATCACATGCAAGGGATTCAGTACCATGCATGTCATGAAGCGCATGCATGCAATCCAACCCATTCAACACACTCACCAAGGCAAACACAAGAAGAAAGTCTAACTAGGGATGAACATGTACTTCAACAAGTTGATGCGCATGACCACCAGAACACACTTGAAGATGAGCATGGACACTATGCATCAGTGTGTTTTCAATTCAACCATACCCAAGAGGACCATGTGCATGTTAGCAGATGAGTTAGATGACGGGTCCAAACCAATGCACCAGTTGCAACAGAGGCAAGAGCTCGCTTTAGCAAGATGTCACCATGAGGTGCATGCACGTCATCACGAGTGATCAAGCTTGGCATCAACTCACCACCTTCACCATCACAAGCATGTCAAAGAGTTTCTCTAATCACAATGGACCGAGTTATAGTGATGTCTTGCAAGGCTTGCTCAAGCCATGTTGTCTCACATGAGTACATGTGCATTGTATTATTGAGTCATGTCAAGTGTACATCAAGTGTCAATGGTTGGATGTAACAGTAATATAATAGGAGAAGAGTCATGAGGGTAGTTGAAATGTCACAAAGGGGAATGTCAAGGGTCACCCCACCCTTTGCTATAAATAGTCCCTCATAACTCATTGTATAGGATTTTGATAAACCAATCTTCTACTAAGACTATTTTGAAGAAGGCTTGGACAGTATTATAACGCGCCTTAGCTTCTCCGTTGCACGGAACTAGTACATCTGTTTGGAGGAGTAGGTAGATGTGGCCGTAACATTCCACTATTGGGGCTAGCAGGTTTACATGGATGTATTGTATGATTGTGACTTACAATTCTTTATATAATAAGAGCCAACACATTTTCATGCATATGTTGTTATTGTAGTTGGACTTCTCTGGTTGCTTTAATGATATGTGTTGTTTAATTTATGTACTTGTGTATGAACCGATTCACATGTAATTATATGAATATTGATGTTAATGTGTTGCATATGTTGTTAACGATGTCACCATCAGTGTTGACTGCTCTGTCAAACATTAGACAAACCTTTCACTTGAACCTTGCTATAACAACTGTCGCACTCATCTCAAACTGATCCGTGAGTGTTGTACGTGTTATCTTACCTTGTATGATTTGATTTCTGCATCCGAGTGGACTGCTCTACCGGAAGTTGTGCATGTCCTTTGTGTTGTGTGTTCCTAACCAAGTTGGGACTACTCCCTTTCAACCTGGAACTCACCTTCACCTCCTACCCCCTTTGAAATGTTAGAACCTCTCATACACCTTCCTTGACTCACTACATCAGTCACACCCTTCTTGCTGACAGAGTTATCCTACTTGCCTCTATGTGACATCGTAGTCAAGGCATTACCTTACGACCCAGTGCTGGGACTCCTACACCAAACGGTATAAGGTCTATTTGGGACTTCTTACCATGGAGATCCCCTTGACATGTTGGCAATGTTAGGGTCTTATAATAATAGGATTCATAATTTTGAATTGGCTATGATTAGTCTTGTAATATTGTACATACTTTTTCTTTCTGCAATTTTTTTTCCCATATTAAAAATAAAAAATGTAAAAAGGGTAAGTGCTAAAATAAAAATCAAAGGACTAAAAGAAAAGGATCAAAAAGGAAAATAAACTATGAACCCCACCAAAAAGAGAAAAAAAATAGATTCTGAAAGTGATGCAAATTCAAATGCCACTACTTTTTCTTTACTAGACAAAATAAGATTGTGTGCAGCTTGTCAAAAATGCCACAATCGATGATGGTCAAATAGTTTAATATTGATTCATTCATGTTTTAAATTTCATCTTGATAGATAGAGAATAAAGATCTAGCCAAACTATTTAATCTTGGCATATCGATAGTTAGGTAGAGAATAATAACGAGCTCGTAAGTTTAATCTGAGCCATTGGAAGTTATAAGGTTAGAATTAGATAGTTTGCTTATCAAAGAAAAAGAAATGAAGGGTCAGTAAGCTCAAATGAACCCAATGAATGAAGATAAAACACTAGGGTCAATAAAGGGTAGGTAAAAGAGGTTTTGGAGTGCATAAGGTTGCAAGCTCAAATGCACCTTCATTATGCTTAATTCTATCTTTCATGTGTAGGAGGAATTATCAAAGAAAAAGGACATTCAAGCTCATTCACTAATTTCCTCTCATTTCACTAAACCCCTTACATGTATAAATTATTAATTTCCCTTCATTACCCCTTCATTACTTTTCATTCCCTATTGTTTTCCCCTTCTTGGTTCTAAAAGACCCTTCCCTCTTCATTTCCCTTTGTAAAAATATCCCTACCCCTTCATTTTACCTTTCCCCATATTTCATCTCATTTTCCCTAGTAAATCCACTTAAACCCCTTTATCCTAAGTTTAATTAAAGTATCGGGCCTCATTAAAAAACCCTCCCCGCTACCCTTTTAACTTATATCCCT
Organism: Pinus taeda; assembly: GCA_000404065.3. Taxonomy (NCBI): domain Eukaryota; kingdom Viridiplantae; phylum Streptophyta; class Pinopsida; order Pinales; family Pinaceae; genus Pinus; species Pinus taeda. The sequence goes on from APFE031623701.1 coordinate 636,966, forward strand.
AGCATATTTATTCCCGGGTCCCGCATTTTATTAAACCATCGCATATATTAAATCCCACAATTACTTTTTGACTAATTACATTTCATTGTAATTAAACCTAACCCTACTCCCCCATTGTTCCCTCACAACTCCACTGTGCGATAGCCCTCCGATCAACCACTCCCCTTCCAACGACCCATATCCATATCGCGCGCTCCCATCGTTTGATAGTTAAAATCTCAAAAGAACGCGAGATTTGCCGTTTTGCGCGAGCACTCTTTTTTATGTGGCAGCCCCACGTTATATCATGTGCCTTCAAAAAATACTGCCCTCCACTCAAAAGTGGTGCGATATGCCATAAATCTGCCTCCCCGCCTAAAGAGGAAATCGCCTACTGTTCATACAATAATCCCACGCCCAAAAGTTAACGTTTTTGGTTAAAACCCAAAAAAACCCCCTTTTCACTCTTTTCACTATTATTTCGTTGCAAACACTTTTGCCGACCAATTCTAAAGCCCATAGCCCTGCACAACTGTTTTAACCAACTTTACAACCAGAAGACATTGCAGACTCCAATTTCAAGCAGCACACAGATAATTGAAGCTTCAGAACCCTCTGCTACTACCACAGAACCCTGTCTGCACACGTAATCGTCATTTTTCCAGGTATTCTTGAAAGAACCAAAACGACCCTCTATTTAAGCTCTGCACAGTAAATAATAAAATGTTTATTATTTGAATTAATTAAAAAACCTTGCCAAACTAAAGAAACCCAATGTGCATCCGAAGAAACCCTTTTCTACAGACTATATTCACCCTTCCCACTATTCCAGAAGTCCTGATCTTACTCCTTAAGCCAAAGAAAGATTAATTCAATAAAATAAGTAAAATTATGGCTTCCCAAAGCATTCTAAATGAGAAACCCCTGCAAACCCCTCACCTAGATGTTGACCACCTCCCATTCGCTAACAGAGATTTCCAAATCAAAGACATAGTTTCCCCTAACCATCTATTGAAAATCCACTGCTGGAGTAAAGATAAATGCCTGAATCAAAATGATGAAATTCATTTATGGGAATCAAATTTCCCCAAATACTTGTTCCAATAGTATACCAGTTCCCTCCAACCATCCACTTATGCCAGCTCTGCTATATCCCAAGCCAAAGAGCCATAGTCTCTCCTAACCAGCATATTTTGTTTAAAATCACTGCAGAGTCAATAAACCAAATGCTGCAAATCCAGCCAAACCCAAAGGAAACCCTATTTTCCATTGAAAACCTACTTGAACTCTACTTGAAGCTGGACCTTCCCAAGAGGACTCAAGTATTTCAGACTTTCATCCTAGAAGAGCCTCATACTCCTACAGACAGTCCCCCATACTCTGCTACCATTTTCTCTGAGAGGGCGAGACAAATTTTAACCATGCTCTCTTGTATACCACTGATGAGCATGTAGATGAGCCAATACTTGCTTTCCTCTCTATTTTTTGCCCTGGAAAGCCTCCAGCTACAGTTTTCCATTTTTCCCAGTTCTTGGCAGATAGAATCCATGATCAATTGATCAAACTGGCAAATGAAAGCGTATTCAAATACTCTTCAATTTTGTTCCACATGTTCTTATATTTCCAATCAGACATGTTTCTAGTCAACATCTATAAGTTGGACACTAAGGGCCATCCTAGATCTGTCATTGTTTGGACACCCTTAATCCAAAAGTATTCCACTTTTTTCAGCTAAAAGGAGTTCATTGATTCCTTTGTTCATCCAGTTATAAATATGCTAAGTAGAAATCAACCCAGGATCAGTTATGAGATAAAGAGAGTTTTGAAGTTGTCTAAAAATAGTAGAATAGGAGACTGGTATCTATACTAGGACGACACTAAAATTAGGATATATGGGTGCCATCTCACTGCCTATAAGATGCCCAGATATATCCCCTTAAGAATATTTGCATTAGAGTATATCAGGCATATTATAAATTCAGATGATGTGAATTTTCTGTCAGCTAAGAAGAAAACACAGTTCAAAATAAAAAACTAGCTGGGTCCTTTTATCTCTAATAATAGGGAGGCTGGAGAAGAAGCAGAGAAATGTTTACAGGAAATTAAGTGTAGCAGCAGTTTCATGTGGTAATATGACCCTTTAGGAGTCATAAACAAACTAAGACTCAAATTCAAATTGAGTCCTTTTATGCATGACTCCAGACCAAACATTGAAAAATATGCCAACAAATCAGAGTGGTTGGAAAACACCTTGATAGATATGGAAAAACATATCGATACTAGTTCCATTCTGCATACTTCAAACTTGCAGTACAAGAATGTAAAAAGGACCAGAGAAGAGGGTTCTTGCTCAAACATAGATACAACACATGATAGATTTGAAATAATTTATAGGAAGAAGCGCAAGCTAAATCTTTCCAATGAGCAAGAAGAGATAGTTGAGACAGTTAAGACACTTCAAATTATGGATAAAAATCCAGGGATCAGAGTGAACACAACTCCAATAGTTTCAAAGGAAACTCATCAGCCTTCCAACTCTAATACCCAGAGTATTCAGAAGCAACTTAGTATTGAGGTATCATCATCAAGCAAACCAGTGGATAAGGAAAAAGATATAAAGGAGAAGTATAAAGAGATAAAATTAAGAAATGAGGCATTAAAAGCTAAAACACATGCCTGGTATTTCAAATAGACTTATAGCAGTCAGAATAGGTTAATGTCAGCTTTTGACATTAAAACTAGTAAAATGCAAATGACCTTTTTGCACCCTACAGTCTAGCAACGAAGTCATCAGTAGATTACAGGAAGACAAAATTTGAAGTTTTGGACATGGATGTTCACCCTATTGATTAAATTGAATTTAATAAGTAAGCGAGAGAAATGATATACTCAACGATGACCAACAAGGCCATGAGTGTTCAGAAACTTTAAAATTCTCTAGACAACATCACAACAAAATTTAAGCTAGAGAAAGTGTTAGTGTCGGTATCTTCATCCCTTCGTCAGAGATCAAATTATCTTGTTGCATTACATATTAGGTGTCTCTCTCAGTCAGCTACATTCCATTAGGAGCATGGATCATCTGATGGTAGTGGTTGATGTACATTTTTCCCTCATGTCCTTCACTTGCTTGCCCATTTCCATTCATCAAGATCATCTGCAGTCACCTTTTGGCTTTAAATTTGCAAGTGTCATTTCTAGGGTTTCAGTTTCATTAGGTCTAGGGATTCATAAAAAAGGTCTTCAAAATGTCCAATAACAGTTAGCATGCACATGAGGAGGTTCAATAAAGTTCCAATACCAATAAATTTCATAATCACTTGCTCACAAATGTATTTTTCCTCAAAACCCTGTTTTGAGGAAAAACATAGTATTTTAGGTTTTTATTGTATAAATTCATGTAATTTCAATTCTTTCATATGTAAATAACTTCAGTGGAAACCCTGGTCACCTTTCCAAGCTTCAGATGCTCCATCCCCTGCAAGGCAAACACAAAATCAAGTCATTTAGTTCATGAAAGGCACAAATAAAGTAAACTACCCAAAAAACAGAGTTGAAAAAGTAGGTCGCAATGCAAACATTATAAAAGTGGGTTTTATGAATCAAAAATCAAAAGCTCTTGTATATAAATCATTTTTCATGATTCAAAAGCTCATTTTCATTAAAAGAAGAAAGATTGAGCAAAAGAAGGCCGTGTTGAGCAAAGGAAGCAAGCTTGGAGTAAAACTATGCAAGATTGTGGGCACGGTGCATTGGGTGAGAGGCACGATGCATACAAGGGGCGTGGCACATCAGGTTGGCCTCCACAGTGTAAAACTATACAAGCGCGGCACATACAGGATGCGCAACGCGTTGGATTTGTGGCGTGGCGCATAGAACTGCCAAGCCCGATTTCACCACAAACTCCCTTAAATTTCCAAATTTGCTCAATCCAATGGTGTGCAAGTAAGTCTACAGCTCTTCCCTTGCTAGTGAAAGAGTTCTTCTTAAAATTTATGGTGGTTTAGTGTGAAAAAACTCAAACTCTACCTCTTTGTAATTTCTCAAAAAACAATTGCCTAGGGTTTGCATTTGTGATTTCGCTACCAAGTTCACTCCACCACTCCCTCCCTTTTTCACTCCTCCATTTATTTTCCAGTTTATCCACTCATTCCCTAACTCCCATATTCCTAAAAAATCATTCACCCCTATCCCCAATTCCCATTTTCCCAAATCCTAACTACAAAATCCCCAAACCCTAATTATTGTCCCTAATCTTACATACTATTCCCTAAACCCCCTATTTCCCAAAAAACTTGTCATAATATTCCCAAAACCCCTCATACCATCTCCCTCCACAGTCCCTCATATATTCTTACCCTTAGTGGCAGAAAGCTAAAAACACCATAAATCTCTTCATACTCATCAAGAAAAACTCACACATTAGCAAACATGGAATCTCATCCTATGGGCCCATGGTAATAATGTAATGGGCCCATGGTATTAGATAGATGGTATTAAGGGAACCATGGTAATGACTTATGGTATTGTATGTATGAGGCCTATACAGAGGCTAGAGAATCTCCATTGAGAGGTGTCAAGGAATATTGTATGAACAGGCATATGGCTTGTGGAGTGTTCTCCTTCCTTAAGGAGTGAATGTATGGTGTTGCCCTACCTTAAGGGTTTGATATCAATAAAGTGAAGCATTTCCTATATTCAGATCTTGTTATTCTTGGGTTTATTTTCATTATCTTATATTTTTGGATCAGATTTATAACAAGTGGTATCAGAGCACTTTCTTGGGCAAAAAAAATGGAGATTTTTTTTTATTTTTACAGGATTTTGGGGGCGGCGAGTTTGCAGATCAGATCTGTATGTTTTGGTGCAGTATTTGCAAAATCTAATTGCAGATCTTGATTCTATGTGCAAAAATACCTAATTTCAAAAAACAAATCGGTTGAATTGGAGTCCGAATGAAGGAGATATCGCTGATCTAAAAATCAGTGGGGTTGCAGACATTTGTTCAGGGCAGTGAGTTTGCGGCACAGATCTATACATTTTGGTAGAAGATCTACAAAATATAATTGCAGATCGGGATTCTTTGTGAAAAAATACCTGATTTCAAAAAAAAAATCGGCCAAATCAGAGTCCGGATGAAGAAGATATTGCTGGTATAAAAATCAGTGGTGTTGCAGACATTTTTTCAGGGCAGTGAATTTGCGGCACAAATATGTACGCCTTGGGGAAAGATACACAAAATTTGATTGTAGATCTGGATTCTTTGTGAGAAAATATCCAATTTCAAAAAAAAAAATCAGTCGAATCGGAGTTCGGATGAGGAAGATATCGTTGATTTAAAATCAGCTCTTTTTTCATAATTTTTGGCGATGGCGGGAGAGTTGCAGCGCGGATTTGAAATTCCAGTGCCTAGATCAGGATTTTTATCACATGGGAAGATGCATAATGGTCATTCCATTTCTAGAAATAGGTCATAATAAAGATTCTGAGCAATATTGACTAAACTGTGGCCACTTTAAATTTTCGCCAAGTAAGTGAATTTTTTTCAAAACACTCTTCATGGCTTCTAGCAAGCAATATTTTACAGGGAAAGATAATGGTCTTACTATTGAAGAATACATAAAACAACAAAAGTCAGTATGGGAAAAAAATTGGAGGGATTAAGTGTGGCTTGGTTTCAAAGATGACGCTTACAAATGGTATTTCTCACTTGACGACAAGCAGTTGACCAAACTCTCAGACGCAGAATTTGAAAGTATTTTTAGACAAATGGTCTCGTGCTAGAAAAAAGGAGAATGAGCCACGTAAGGGGTTATTTTCTACTGGTGTCTCCTTATTTCAGGTTCATGGATTGATTCAGAAGGAGAAGATCATTATGTCTATATATCCTAGTTGCAAGCATAATTTTATCAATGTTAATTTGGTAAAAAAAATTGCAAGTTCCAGCAAAACACATTGAAAACACACAAGTGAATGATGAGGATGTTCAAGTGTATAAGGATTTGAAGATTTCTATGGATAAGTATGTGTTGCATGGTGATTTTAATACTTCAGAGATGGATAATATGGATGTTGTTTTGGGATATCCTTGGATGGAATCCGTGGGTACTATCAATATTAATGTGCAGAAGAAATTCATGAAGCTCTGGTATAAAAATAATAAAATTACATAACAGGATATTTCCATCAATAAATAGGTAGAGTCCACGGAGGTTGAAGCAGAAGATGTTCCAGGGACTGCCATATCAGATAATGAGCCTTTGATGATTGACAATCAAACACAAACAGAGCCTAAAGCAGAAAAAGTTACAGGAGCTGATACATCGGATGAGGGCTCAATGGTTGAAGTAATCTTGGAAGATAAGACACCACAGCAGGCACCGCAGCAGGGGGAATTAAAGAAAAAGGCACCGTTGGGTAAAACTTCAACATATCATCACCCACATCACCCTGCAAGAAAACAGCCAACAAGATGGCAACGAATTAGCCACAAGGATAACAACCCTCACATGACAGATAGAGAGGAGCGAAGATCCACCTACTACACATCAACACAGAAGAGCTGCCACATTCAACCTCCATTTCAAGCGAGCGAGGCACCAGCAAGATCGAGGGTTCAGCTTTCTCTTGGATGGTTAGATGCACGTGCATGGTACCAGTGGACTACTCTTTTGAGTAGATGTTATTATTTGTGTTCTTCCCATGTTTCGGGGACGAAACATGTTAAAGGGTGTCGAATGTTATATACCTAGGGGGGATAATATGGGGTACAAAGGGAGGTACCCAAGGGAATAATGTAATAATGGGATGGGCCATAGTAATAAATAAGGTGGTTAACCCGAATCATATAAGAGACCATAAGTAGTTAGTAATAATGTAATGGGCCCATGGTATTAGATAGATGGTATTAAGGGAACCATGGTAATGACTTATGGTATTGTATGTATGAGGCCTATATAGAGGCTAGAGAATCTACATTGAGAGGTGTCAGGGAATATTGTATGAACATGCATGTGGCTTGTGGAGTGTTCTCCTTACTTAAGGAGTGAATGTATGGTGTTGCCCTACCTTAAGGGTTTGATATCAATAAAGTGAAGCATTTCCTATATTCAGATCTTGTTATTCTTGGGTTTATTTGCATTATCTTATATTTTTGGATCAGATTTATAACACCCCCTATTTCCCAAAAAACTTGTCATAATATTCCCAAAACCCCTCATACCCTCTCCCTCCACAGTCCCTAATATATTCTTACCCTTAGTGGCAGAAAACTAAAAGCACCATAAATCTCTTCATACTCATCAAGAAAAACTCACACATTAGCAAACATGGAATCTCATCCTTCATATGACCGAGATGAAGAGACACACAGTGACTCTCCTACAGAAATGCATGCACTAAGGAGACCTCACAAGGGTGGCAAACATATACGAGAGGAGCCTACTTCACTTGCCAAGCTGTAGGCCTACCCTCTTGCTATCACATGCTTCCAACACCAATCCTGTTATCAGTTCTGTGAGATGGTTGCTAGAGTCCAGTATCATCATGAGTTGGCTCGGTCGTTTGTGCTTCATCTACATAATGGTCAAACCACTATAGCTGGTGTGACATTCACCTTAACACCGGAGTCTATTTCTCTAGCAATCGACATTCCTAATGTCAGAGAGCAGTGGAATAAAAGGCAGCAAATTGACAGCAAACATTATGAACCATACATCAAGCCCGATTATTTGAGACAACTCAGCAGATTTTTTCCCTTTCGGTACCTGAAAACTCATATGCTCCCTTGATAAAACTCATAATGAAGTATTTCATCTGTGAGGGCCAGTTTTCTCGCCTATATGCCTATCATATCAGATCGTTGATGCACTTTACCTGGGTGAGAATGATGAATCTCCCCTACTTCATGTGCTGAAATATTGAGAAGATGACCACCCTAGTACAATAGAATACTCCTCAGCAGTAGTTTAACAGTATATATCATTTTTCACTCATCAAAATTGTGGTCATGCATCGACTTGGTTTGCAGGGCATCACATGGGAGGATTTCATTTGTCATGAGTTCTTCATGACTCCTCAGGTACCTCCAGAAGCTTTTCATGAGATAGGTGGACCTTCACATCAGTAGGAGGGTCATGAGACACAGACCGCTAGTGCACCGGTGTTTATCACCTATCAAAAGGGCACTAAAAGATTGTTTGCAGCAGCAAAGCGAGTATTATCTCCACCCAGGGTGGAAGGGGTCTCGCTTCCTTCTTTAGCACAGCAGGTTCAAGAGAAGGGCAAGAGGCCATTACATGATGAGGGGCCTTCAGGTGAGCAGGAGACTGATTTCATTCTCATTCAGGATGATGACACTGATTTGGGCCCACAAAGCTCAAAGCTCAAGGAGGTCATCCACAGGGAAAATTTTAAGAACACCCCCTAAATTTATAAGTATAATAAATGGGCGAATCTTCATGGTATATAGGAAAAATGGAAGGAGATTTTATCAATAATATAATATGTATATATAATTTTTTGGCGAATCTCTCACGAGTCATGGCGAATATTTTACTTAATTATAAAATCTTGTAAGATCTTGGTATTACCATTGGTTATCATAAACTTGGAGCTTAAAAATTACTATTAGTAATTTATAAAAATTAATAAAATTAATACTTGATTTTTATTTTATTTTTTATTTTAACAAAGCTAAAATATTTAATATACATTAAATTACAACATCCATTTTTACTCTTGATCCACCAAGCCCCAAGAGGGATCAAATATTTTTTCACTCTATGCTAGTTTTCATATCACGATATTTGATACCTCTCGACGGTTAGTAGATCCAGAGTAAAGATGGATCTATGCTGGTTTAATTCCCCCATTTAAATAGGCTACATTCCAAGTGAATACCATGGGTCAATACCATTTGCCATTTTGGTGAATACCATGGGTCAATACCATGTGCCATTTTTATTTTTATTAATACTAATATTAGGGTTAATAATGTTTTTTTGCATGGTATTAATAACAATCTAGTCCATGGTATTTGTCCCATAGTATTTTGCCCATAGGTTTCACCTAAATATAACGCATTTTTTTGAGTGTTCGTAAATATAAGGTGACTTATGGAGTAAATATAAAAAAAATGTTTTATTTGTTTACCATACCTCTCATTTATTTATATTTGTATTATTTTACCATACCTCTTTTACAAATATGGTATTTGGCTCATAGGATTCACTTAAATAAAACCTGTTTCTTGAGCCTTCATAAATAAAACGAGGGTTATGGTCTAAATATAAAAAGAGGTTCTATTTATTTACCATACTTCTAGTTTATTTATATTTTTACTTATTTACCATACTTTTTGAGTAAGTATAAAAAAGCGTTTTATTTATTTACCATACCTCCACTTTACTTATATTTTTATTTGTTTACACCCTTGTATGTATATAAGGTGACTTATGGAGTTAATATAAAAAGTGTTTTATTTATTTACCATACTTCTCATTTATTTATATTTTTATTGATTTACCATACCTCTTTTATAAATATGGTATTTGGGTCATAGGATTCACTTAAATAAAACCTATTCTTGAAAATGGGCGAATGGATTCACTTAAATAAAACCTATTCTTGAAAATGGGCGAATGGAAGGTTCTAACTCCTAATTTCAAGGGCTAAATTTACCTTTTTTACCCTCTCCCTTAATAAAAGGTGGGCTATTTGAGGTGATTTGTAAAAATGTAATATGATAGAAAATATTCGCCCACTAAAATTTAAAAACCCCTTAATTTCGCCAAAGGGCGAACATTCGCCCCTAAAATTTTCTATGGTCATCCAAGAGCAACAGGTGGACATCAATGCTTTTTCCCTCAACTTAGAAAGAGATAAGTGGATAATAAAGTACCTGGAGCAAAGAAACAAGCAGCTTGGGGATAAGCAAACCATTATGGAGTTGCAAAACATACAAGAAAACCGGCAAGCTGCCAAAAGGAAGAAGGTGAAGCTCACATCACTTGAACAAGAAATAAATGTTGATCGTGAGTCTTGGCTTGAGAGAGATAATATCCACTTAGAAAGGTTGCTAGAAAAGGCCAACAGGGAGAAAACAAGGTTGAGGCATATGGCCTATAATTACATGGTGAGAAATAAAAGTTACAAGGCAAGAATCAGAAGCTTGAAAGCAAAGTTGAAGGGGGCATCGAGGAGGTGAAAGGAGCAAGATAGACTTTAGATATTAGCTGAAGCTTCCTTGGCCCAACACAACACTTGATGGAGAGCACTCAGCCCAAATTTCAAAAAAATTGGGGCACTTTTTGCATTTTTGGAATTTTTGGGCTAAAACACAGAATATTTTGCCCAATGCACTGTGCCACCTGGCGCTCACTTTTGACGGAAGCCTCCAAATGAGGGAAACTCAGAATTTTTGGATTTTTCATGAAGAAATATGTATTCTCACCAATGGCCAAGAAATTTTGATAGGTTTTGAGCCCCCAAAAAGGTCAAAAACTCCCAAAAAATGACCTTTCTGCCCCTATTTTCACACACAGGAAGTAGTGTTGGGAGAACTCAGTTTCAGAGGGGAAAATGGAGACCAAATTCACAAATTCCACTTCTTCTAGAAAATAAACAGGTAGACCTTTCCAACAAGCACACTTGGAGAAAATTTGGACACCGCGAAGGCCTCCAAAAGTGGTTGCAAACAAGTGTTACGCATAGGGAAATCGGCACAGCGCATTGCGGAAATTTTGCTCAATTTGACCAAGTATACTCTGTTTTTCGCCAAGTTTCTTGACAGTTTGACTTTTCTCCTTCTTAATCTCAAAATTATGATGTAATTTAATGTAAATTGATGAATCTTGATGTAATTATGTCAAATTTTCACTCATGGAGGTAGATTCATCTATCAAAAAGTAGTTTGCAAACTGAATGAATCAGTTCCCTAGTTTCTAGAGGCAAGCTGTTCCACTACCTAATTTGTATTTCTCAGTTTAGAATTAGTTATAATAGCTCCTAAACTCATGATCTTGACCCCTAGAGGCTAGGATTAGTTATATTTTGTCTATATCTTGTGTTTTTCAGTCATTAGCATGGTTGGACTTTTGAGAAAGCTTGGAGCTTCATTGTATACACATTTTCAATAGTTTTGGCTAAGGAATAGACCAGGGTTTGCAACACTTTATGGGATTCATGTGGCATCTTTCTTTGGTATTGTGTTTCCTTCTGTAATTGTATGTTTACATGTGTTTTATGTATGCCATTCTCTATCTTTCTTCATCTTAACTAAAACAAACAAGGATAAAGGTAGAATCCATTGAAATTGCAGTGCTCTACCTAGGGTTTGCTTAGTTATTTATGTTTTCTACTGTTTGAAGAGGATACCTGAGGTTTTCTTGCCCTCTTCAACTCCTCACTTGTCTAAAAGCTCTCCATTTCATTCAATTTTAAGTACCAAATCATTTGCCTGCCTTGCCCCATAGAGATCTATCCAAAACTGAGCCTCATTCCCAAGACCCAAATTTGCCTTTCCATTTGAGCCAACAAGACATCATCAAATTCAATCAAAATATTCTGCACACATACCTAGCCTAAGATCAGTATTCACATCAGTCATATCAAGCCTTATTGATCATATTTTGTTGAGATTGACAAGGAGAGAGTCCTCTCCCGACCTGGTAGGGCTAGCTACCGGGTTAAGCGTGGTTTGATGTTACCCTAGATCCTACCTTTCTCAGCCTAAGGTAGATTTAGACACTAATAGAAATCATCCTCACAGGCAAAGGATAATAGAATCAAGTCACTAGAAGACTTGGTTATTGAAATTGGATATAATCCAAATGACATTAAGGCTGCAGAAAATCTCATAAAGAAGAAAAATGAAGATACTGCTGCTTTGAAGAAGCAACTAAAATTGCCTCCTTCAGAACATCCACAGACCAAGGAAGTTCTAGAGAGCCAAAGCCAGAAACATGACATGATGGATCTCATTCTCTAACTAAATTCTCAATTGAAATAAATGGAGAATGAAATGGACAAGTTAATACAGGATAAACAGGGCAACATTGAGGCAACTACTGTTACTACTATTCCTACAGTTACTACAACAGTTCCTTCTATTTTGGCGGCTTCATTGGCCCCAACAGCTCCATTACCTACAACACTTCCAACTCCATCAAGAACTACATCAGCAACAAGTTCAACAACAGCAGTAGCTCATCCTAGTGATGAAGCATCTAAACTGGTGAAAGCCATGGAGGATATGTCCATCCAAACTACTGAAATAAATATACTTAAGGAATAAATAAAAATTCTAGAGGATGAGAAGAAACTGGCTCAAATTATGCATAAGAATGAAGCTCAAAAGTCAAACAGGTTGAATGAAAGGATTCAGAAGTTGGAGAAAGAGTTGACACTGAAAGAGCCACTAACCCAAGCAAAACAGATTTTATGGGCCAATATCATTGGCTCAATCAATGATATTTGGCCATCTATATAGGCGATATTTGAAAAAAAATGACTTGGTCAAAGAGGCTAGTGAGGTAATTCAAAGGGTTAGAGTCGAACTTGGAAATATGCTAGAAGAAGCCTCAAGAATAATCCAATTCCTTAACTCAAGGAATAAGTATGAATTGCAAGAGCTTGGAATAGTTGATAGAACTGGGACCATACTAGAGGTAAAAAAGGTAATCACCAAGAGGCAACTGATGATACAGCTTGAGGAAAAGTGCCAAATAATGGAGCTAGAAATAGGTAGGTTCATGGTCAAATTTGATGCTTTGAGGCAGAAAGTTCTACCTAATCCATTGGTGATTAATGACAGGTTAATGCCACATGAAGACTATGATAAGAAAATCAAAAGAAGTGGCAAAGGATCAAGCCAACAATTCTTCTATGAAAGGGATACCTACAGGAAAGGTCCTTTACCAGAATTTTGAGAACCTCTTTTACCTCAAGCAAGAGGTAAAACATGTTTTTGTAAACAATCCTACCTTTGCAAAATACACAAAAATTGATGAAGTCTACAGAAGAATGGTAAATATTAAATTACCAAATACAAAGACTTAAGAAACATTGAATGATTTACTATAAAAATGCAAGGTAAACAGTGAATACAAAGCACCGAAACTAAAACAGCAGATGAACTAAGTCAAAGCGCATTAGATGAAAGAGTATCAGTCAAAAGGAAGAGTAAAAGTATATCCAGCGTAGAGCAACAACCAAAGAGAGAAAGCAGCAAAATATCAAAACAACAAACAACAAATCAATAAAAGGAGGGACAACTAGCCTTTTAGTATCCTAGGTGTCTCTATCTTCCTGCATGAAGATATTTTATTTTCCTTGAATAATTCCTAAAACAGTTAAGGATATTTTGTAACTATTTTTTATATAAATACTTCATAATTCGAAGTATAGAGTGTGGATTGTTGAACATTTCTATAGTTAATTGATCTGAAAACCTCAGGGTTTATTGTAAAACATTTCAAGTTAGCAAACTCGACTGAGTAATAAAGGCATTACATTATAGGATTCATGTGTTCGGCCACTTCAATGAAGTATCTTTCATTTTCCAAATTGTTATTTTCTTAAGTATTTGACAAACATACATGTTTTTTTTCAATTTGAATGAAATAACTAGAATGTTACTACAAAATTTGTTTAAGTACACTCTGTCTTGAACAGTTATTCATTTTTATGTTTTCTTCTAATATCCAGAGTAGGGAATTCTTCGTTACTCCCTAGATTTGATTGAACTCTTTTATTTCCCACATTATCCGGTTTGAGGAATCCTTAACTGCTCCATGACCCCAATTGAAAAAACACTTCACCATCCAGCCTAAAACATCTTAATTTACTCAGCTACCTTGCCCTGTTAACACTATCTTTAGAACTTGATTCAGTCCAGTTTTCTTGACATTTGGACTCCATGGCCCAATGGTAAAAAGGCACTTATCTATCCATCTAAATTAGTGATTCCACCACCAAATCAAATCAAAACACAATCAAGCTTAAATAACTAGCCTAAAATCAATTAACCCAACAAATTTAAATCATTAAGAGAGAGCCCTCTCTGAGAATTAGGAAGGCTAGATCTTGATCTCAAAAGTAGGTTAGTGGTTACCTCTATTATTTCTTTCATGACAACCCTAGGGAAATTTTAGAGTGATAACATAGTGGCGACCATATTGGGGACAAGTCCTCAGTTTAATAAACCTGAAAGGAAATCCTAAACCTCATCTTTCCACCTTAAGGCCATTTTAGGGTTGTTAAAAGGTTTCATTAAAAAATAAAAATAAAAAATAAAATTTTGGCTTCCAAAATAACATACTATACTAGGGCACATCCAGATCCAAACCCTGCTATAATTGTTGATAATCTAGACAAAATCTTAAGAAAAAACAAGAAAGTAGAAAGTCAAGAGAGCATTAGTCACCTAACTAAAGTAAATTCACTTCCTAAAGAGTTATCAAATTTAGAGGATCTTCAATTTGATTTATCATTTGAGCGTTCATTGTTTCATACCAAATCTGAAACTTTAGTCCATGATACTGTAATAAACCCTGCTTTTATTCAATTTATTGAATCAAAGAAGAATATTAAACATCCTGATTTAGATCAACATGTTATAGACACTTTTGAAAAACTTGATTCTTTAACCTCAAATTTGATAAGACACATAGATTAAGCTTATTTTCAACAGTCAATTGAATTAGCTGCCCTAATTGCTCCTAATCCTCAACCTTCTACCATTCCTTCAGAATATGCAAATTCATCTTTATTTAGTACCATATCATCTATTATTTCCACTACACTTTATTCCACAGAATCATTCGTCCCCAAACTTCCTCTTGAACCCAGAGTTTTATTTCCATCTCTAAATACTCCAAGTTCATTTTCTAGCACTTCAAGTTCAGTTGTAAGCCCTTCAAGTTCATCTTCAAGCACTACCACTTTACCTCCTAGCCAAACTAGAATCTTAGCCATGGCTGCCAAATATGCTCCTTTGACCTTACCAACTCAAGTACATGCCATGCCCCAAGACTACTGGAGCAAAATCTTTCAGTTTGATGGCACTGGTCAATATACTGCACAACAACATGTAAATAAAATGAATGATTACTTTGAATCACATGAAATTGATGAAGAAGATGTATAAATGATATTATTTGCACAAACACTAGCAGGAGATGTCAAGAAATGGTTTAAAGGTTTGCCTGCTCATCGTATTGCTGATTTACATGCTTTCCATAGATTTTTTATCGATGAGTGGGAAAAGAAGAAAAGTCCTTTACAAATATTATATAAATATGAAAACATTAGAAGAGCTCCTAATGAATCTGTTCAGAACTATTGTACTAGATTTAACACTATTTATAATGCAATCCCTCCAAATATCAAACCTCCTCCAGAATTGGCACTAGTCAAAATTTCCTGATGGTTTTGACACTGATATGTCTTACCAATTGAGAGAAAGAAACCCTCCAACTTTAGAATAGATGCAAAGTGATGCAGTTAGTGTAGAAGCTAACTTGTTGGCTAAAAGAGCTAGGATGAGAAATGAAAGGAGAGTTACCATTAAGGAGGAACCATCCACTTCATATGTTAAGATAGATACTTTGGCTAAAAGTTTAGAAAAGTTAGTGGATAGATTATAAATTATGTAAAGAAAACCACAATGGGATAATCAACAACAAGGTCCTCAAATAAGAAATACAAACTTTAGGAAGAATCCCAATGCTGGTAAACTGAAAGACAGGCCACCTGATCAACAAATTAGACCACATTTCCAAGAAAACTATGCTAAAAGTTCTCACCAAAACAAAGAATATAAAGACACTCAGATTAACTTAATGGGAATAAATGATGGTAATACTATTTTTCTTACCCAAGAAGAAAAAGAATTATGCATGTTACAACAATTACAGTTACAATCTGGAGAGTCTTCTGATTATAAACAAGGTTATGGATTTGCTATTAATGAAGTTCATAAGAAATATAACCTTAGGATAAGAAAAAAACAGAATCCCCTACTAATAAAATTGTCCAAAAGTAGACCAAGAAAACAATGGGAGCTCCTACAGGCAAAATGCTGCAAATTCTCTCTAGGAAAACCCAAAAAAATTTCACTCCAAAGATTGCAGCCAGTTCAAAAATTGTAGACATTACAGATACTGTTAGGACCTCAGCTGATATTCAAAAATCGGCTGTTGTTAAAACTTCAAAGGATGTCCAACCTTCAAATACTATTCAGATTTCAACTGCTTCCCAAACTATTCCAAATCAAAAATTTGAAAATAGTAAAACAATGGATACCCAAACACAGACTGAATTACCAACGGAAGATAAGAAAGAAAAAACTACACAAACTTTAATTGCCAAGGAAGAAATCATTTAGTTAGGAAAAACACAGACTCCATTTAATATCCAAACTAAAATTGCCAAATTAAAAATATTAGGTCCTTTAACAGAATTGATAAGAAATGATTCCTACAAAACCCAAATCATTGAAACACTAAATATAGATGAAGGAGAAGAATCTGTTAATCTAAATGATGACCAACCAGAGTTAATATTTGGTCCTGAAGTAAATGGAAAACATGAACAAAGTGGTGTTCCTCCATTCTGCATTATCTTGAATATTCATGATCAAATCTTACACAATGTTATGCTATATTCAGGAGCATCCCACAACCTATTGCCAAAAGAAATCATGGAAACACTGGATTTAGATATAACTAGACCATACAAACATATTTTCTCTTTTGATTCTATTAAAGTTAAGTGCTTGGGCCTAATAAAAGGCTTGTGTGTCACTCTAGTTCAATACCCAGGGAAGAGTATTGCCATGGATATTGTAGTTACGGATATCCCTCTAAAGTATGGAATGTTATTATCTCGCTCATGGGGAGAAAAATTGTAGGGATCTCTACAATTAGGCATGTCTTATGCCACAATTTCAGTATTTGGTCAGCCCCAAAAGCTATATAGAGAAACTTTAATTTAATACATGGTCAGTAGTACAGATAAACCACAAAACTATCCTATTTATTCTGTACATTATGATATGGATTATTTCATTTATGCAATTCAGGCATTGAAAAGGACAATAACACAGTTGTAAAACAATAGCACAAAGAACCTAACAGTGAAAATATATTTCATGAATATAGGTGGCACATAGACTTTGATGGTTCAGTCAACAAATTAGGAGCAAGTGTAGGAGTTTGGATTCATAACATGGAAAAAAATCATTCTGAAGGTCATGCCTTTAGATTAAACTACCAATGCACAAACAACATGGCAGAATATGAAGCTTTGATCTTAGGATTGCAAATTGTAAGAGACCTTGGAGCCAAGAGAGTTTCTATCATGAGAGACTGTGAATTGATCATAAGATAAATTAGAGGAGAGTATTCTGTGAATAATCCTAGACTTAGCCAATACCGAGAAATTGTTCTAGATCTGATTAAAGAACGTCTTGAAATTGATTTTGCTGTGATTCCTAGGAAATAGAACATGAAGGCTCACATTTTGGCCACTTTTGCTAACACTTGCAAATTTTCTTTTCAGCCCAATCACCAGTACACTGCAGAGGTAAGGCACATGCTTGTTATACCTGATAATCTGAAATATTGGCAGATTTTTTCACAAGATTCTAAAATCTATGATTTCACGAATGCTCAAGGAGAATTCCAAAACTGTAACATAGGTATTGATTGTACAGTAGATGACACCATGGATAGTGAAATAGATATAAATGTTGTAGATGTAAATAAACCCACTAAATTTACTAAAGTAGAAATAGATAACATAGAAAAAGTAGAAATAGAAGAACTAGTTAATGATGATTCTGAGATTTTAAACCTTAAAAATAACATTTTACCTAAGGGATTAGTCCCATTAGAAGATATATTTGATTCAAATGATGTAGGTAGGAAACCAAAAATGGAGCCTTTAAGATCAGACATAGAACAATGCAACCTAGGAACAGAAGAAAAACCTAAGCTTGTTAAATTATCCAAAGCATTACCTTGAGCTAAAAAGCTGCAATACATAATTCTATTTAAATAATTTCGAGATGTCTTTGCCTGGAGTTATGAATACCTCAAGTCTTATGACACCAACATTATTCAACATAAAATACCCATCAAAGAAGATCAGAAACCCTTTAAACAAAAGCTCAGAAGAATTAATATAGTTCTTATGCCATTGATTGAAAAAGAAGTAAAAAGGATGTATGAGGCACAAATCATAGCACCAATTAGATATTCAGATTGGGTCTCTAATTTAGTCACCACTAGAAATAAAACAAGAGAAATCAGACTCTGTTTTGATTTCAAAAAATTGAACAAAGTATCAGTGAAGGATAACCATCCCCTCCCTAAAATGGACCATATTCTCGAGAGGGTAGTAGGGTTATCAAAAATTTCATTGCTTGAAGGATTCTCTAGATATAACCCAATCCTATTTCAACCAGAGGATCAAGCAAAGACTGCATTTACCGCTCCCTGGGGTACTTTCATATATTTGAAGATGCCTTTTGGATTAATGAATGCTGAAGCAAGATTCCAATGAGAAATGGACATAGCTTTTTCAAAAGAAATCCATGACTTTTTGGTTGTTTACCAATATGATATCATAGTGTTTTCCAAATTAGATAATGAACATCTAGATCATTTGAGAAGATTTTTTATTAAATATAGAAAATTTGGCATTTCTTTAAATCCCAAAAAGACACTCTTTGGGCTTGAAGAAGGTAAACTCTTAGGACACATAATTTCAAAAGAGGGCATTAGAATTTATCTAGCTAGAATAGAGGCAATCCTAAACATCATTCACCCTAGAAAAAATAAATAATTGTAATCATTCTTAAGTAAAATAATTTTTCTTAGAAGATTCATTTCTAACTTAGCTAAACTAATCAGAGATTTGAATAACATGTTAAAGAAAGACTCAACACTTAAGTGGACAGTAGAGGCTAAGTAATCTTTTGAGGCAATTAAAGAAGCCCTTACTAAAACACCTGTCCTCATAAGTCCTGATTTCAAAAAAGATTTTATATTTTTCTCTTTTGCTTCATAAGATTCCATTGTAGTAGTCTTGTTGCAAAAGAATTATCAAGGTTATGAGCAGACTATTGCATTTTTCAGCAAATCATTGAGAGATGCTACACTAAAGTATAATATAATTGAAAAACAAGATCTTGCTTTAGTGAAGGCTATTAAAGATTTCAGAGTGTACATTCTATACTCACACATCATTGCATATGTTCCAAATTCAGTAGTAAAGCACATTCTAACACATGATGGGCCTGAAGGAAAGAGAGGCAAATGGATTGCCACTATTTTGGAATATGATATTGAAATAAAGCCCACAAAACTAATCAAAGGCCAAGGTTTAGTCAAACTCATGGCTGAATCGAATTGTCAGGCCTTAGATATAAATTTCATTGGTGCTCTAGATGATCAGGAAGAGATGGCGACTCCACAGATCAGTGAAGCTTTTTTAGATTCACCTTGGTATACAAATATCATATTTGTTTTACCAAATTTACAACCTCCTCCTGGTTTAACTAGAACTAAAGGTAGATTCTTGAAAATGAAATCAATGAAATATTGTATCATAGACAATGCTTTATTTTGGAAAGACAATGGTGGAATTTTGTTGAATTGTTTATTAAAAGATGAAATTGATAAAGTCATGAAAGAATTTCATGCAGGGGATTGTGGAGGACACCTATACTAGAAAACAACTGCTGATAAGATTTTAAGGGAAGGTTTTGACTCGCCAACCCTTTTTGCAGATGTCAAGAAATATGGACCTCTTGTCTAAATGCCAAATCTTTGAAGGCAAGAAAAAGTTATTACCTTTACCCCTCAAACCTATCTCCACATAAATCCCATTTCAGCAATGGGGTTTAGACTTCATTGGTGAAATTCACCCATCCTCCTCAACACAACATAAATGGATTTTGACAGCCACTGATTACCTTACTAAATGGATAGAAGCCATCCCTTCCAGACAAGCGACAGATTTTGTCATCATATCATTCCTTGAAAACAATATCCTTTCAAGATTTGGATGCCCACAAAATCTAATTATTGATAACGCAGCTGCTTTCAAATCCAAGAAAATGGTAGACTTTTGTAACAGGTATCACATTACCCTTGGCCATTCCACTCCCTATTACCCTCAAGGCAATGGACTGGCATAATCCTCAAACAAAAGCCTTGTAATGTCATCAAGAAATTGTTATAAGACAATAAGAAGACCTAGAACAAAAAGTTGGTTAATGCCTTATGGGTAGGCATACTAACTACTAAAATGTCCATTGGTACATCTCCTTATCAACTAGTATATGGAATGGTTGTTTCTTTTCCATGCTCTTTAGGAGTACCAGTGATGAAAATGATTCAAGAATTGCAGGTAGAATCCAATGATATCCAAAGGAAGATAAATCAGACAATACATTTGCAGCAAACCAGGGAAGAAGTCTATGTCAAATCCCAAGTGATCCAAGATAAAATCAAAAATATTTTTGACAAGAAAACCAAAGCTGATGACTTTTACATATGTGATAAAGTACTCAAATGGGATTCCATAAGAGAAGAAAAGAGTAAACATGGGAAATTTGATTTCCTATGGCAGGGCCCTTATATCATTTATGGTTACAGAGGTAACAATGTGTTTTTATCAAAGCACTTAGATGGAACAGATCTAACAGGTGGACCAATCAATGATAGAATGCTAAAGCATTACCTATCCCCATATTAACATTATTCAGTTGTTTACTTTGATCATTGTAAATAACATTGCAAAGTTTAGATTGGATTGGATGATTATCTTTTGAGGTTGAAGCCTGAAGAGAAGGCCCTAAGCATTGAAAGATGCATCATCATATGTATGAATAAAGCAGATCACAGAAAAGCAATCACAAGACAACCACAGTCAAAGTTTCAAAGGCTATTGATCTTAAAGTTATTGACATTTCACCAGAAAATGCCATACCAATGTGGAGCCACTTTTAGGGTCCTATAATAATAGGATTCATAATTTTGAATTGGCTATGATTAGTCTTGTAATATTGTACATACTTTTGCTTTCTGAAAAAAAAATTCCCATATTAAAAATAAAAAATGTAAAGAGGGTAAGTCCTAAAAGAAAAATCAAAGGACTAAAAGAAAAGGATCAAAAAGGAAAATGAAATACGAACCCCACCAAAAAGAGATAAAAAAATAGATTCTGAAAATGATTCAAATTCAAATGCCACTACTTTTTACTTTACTAGGCAAAATAAGATTGTGTGCAGCTTGTCAAAAATGCCACAATCCATGATGGTCAAATAGTTTAATCTTGATTCATTCATGCTTTAAATTTCCTGTTGATAGATAGAGAATAAAGATCTAGACAAACTATTTAATCTTGGCATATCAGTAGTTAGGTAGAGAATAATAATGAGCTCGTCAGTTTAATCTAAGCCATTGGAAGTTATAAGGTTAGCATTAGATAGTTTTCTTATCAAATAAAAAGAAATGAAGGGTCACCGAGCTCAAATGCACCCAATGAAGGAAGAGAAAATGCTAGCGTAAATAAAGGGTAGGTAAAAAAGGTTTTGGAGTGCATAAGGTTGCAAGCTCAAATGCACCTTCATTATGCTTAATCCTATCTTTCATGTGCAGGAGGAATTATCAAAGAAAGAGGACATTCAAGCTCATTCACTAATTTCCTCTCATTTCACTACACCCCTTACATGTATAAATTATTAATTTCCCTTCATTACTCCTTCATTAATTTTCATTCCCAAATTTTTTTCCACTTCTTGGTTCTAAAAGACCCTTCTCTCTTCATTTCCCCTTGTAAAAATATCCCTACCCATTCATTTTACCTTTCCCCCTATTCATCTCATTTTCCTTAGTAAACCCACTAAAACCCCTTTATCCTAAGTTTAAATAAAGAATTGGGCCACATTAAGAAACCATCCTCGATACCCTTTTAACTTATATCCCTAGTGTATTTATTCCTGGGTCCTGCATTTTATTAAACCATCGCATATATTAAATCCCGCATTACTTTTTAATTAATTACATTTCATTGTAATTAAACCTCCCACCACTCCCCCATTCAGCCCTTGTAACTCCACCGCGCAATAGCCCTCCGATCAACCACTCCTAGATCCGATGGCCGCTCCCATCATCCGATAATTAAAATCTCAAAAGCACGCGAGATTCATGGTTTTGCCTGAGCACTCCTTTGCTATGTGGCAGCCCCACGTTATATCACCTTCTCTCAAAAAATACCACTCTCCACTCAAAAGTGGTGCGATATGCCATAAAATCGCCTCCCCGCCTAAAGAGGAAACTGCCTACTGTTCATACAATAATCCTACGCCCAAAAGTTAACCGTTGTTGGTTAAAAACCAAAAAAGCCACCTTTTCACTCTTTTCACTGTTATTTCATTACAAACACCTCTACCAACCAATTCTGAAAACCAGAAACCACGCGTAACTATTTTAACCAACTTTACAACCAGAAGACGTTGCAGACTCCAATTTCAAGCAACACACAGACAATTGAAGCCTCAGAAACCTCCGCTGCTACCACAGAACCCTATCTGCACACCTAATCATCATTTTTCCAAGTATTCTTGAAAGAACCAGAACAACCCTCTATTTAAGCTCTGCACAGTAATTAATAAAAGGTTTATTAATTGAATTAATTAAAAAACCTTGCCAAACTGAAGAAACCCACTGTGCATACGAAGAAACCCTTTTCTACAGACTATATTCATGCTTCCCGTTGTTCCAGAAGTCCTGAGCTTACTGCTTAAGCCAGAGAAATATTAATTCAATAAAATAAAAAAATTTATGGCTTCCCAAATCATTCTAAATGAGAAACCCCTGCAAACCCCTCACCTGGATGTTGACCACCTCCCATTGGTTGACAAAAATTTCCAAATCAAAGACACAGTTCCCCTAACCATCTATTGAAACTCCACTATTGGAGTAAAGACAAATTCCTGAACCAATAGGATGGCATTTATCTATGGGAATCAAATTTGCCCAAATACTTGTTCCCACAGGTATACCAGTTCCCTGAAATCATCCACTTATGCCAACTCTGCTATATCCCAAGCAAAAGAGCCATAGTCTCTCCTAACCAACAAATTTTGTTTACAATTGTTGCAGAATCAATAAATCAAATGTTGCAGATCTATCCAAACCCAAATGAAACCCCATTTTCCATTGAAAACCTACTTGAACTCTATTTGAAGGTGGACCTTTCCAAGAGGACTCAAATCTTTCAGACTTTCATCCTAGAAGAGTCACATACTCATACAGATAGTCCCCCATACTTTGGTACCATTTTCTCTGAGAGGGCAGACAAATTGTAACCATGCTTTCTTGTATCCTAGGATATACCATTGATGAGCATGTAGATGAGCCAATACTTGCTTTCCTCTCTATTTTTTTCCTAGGCAAGCCTTCAGTTGCAGTTTTCAATTTTGCCCAATTCTTGGCAAACAGAATCCATGATCAATTGATCAGACTACCAAATTAAAGAGTATCCAAATACTCTTCAATATTGTTCCACATGTTCTTATATGTCTAGTCAGACAGGTTTCCAGTCAACATCTAGAAGCTGGACACTAAGGGCCATCCTAGATCTGTCATATTTTGGACACCCTTAATGAAAAAGTAATCCACTTTTTTCAGCTACAAGGAGTTCATTGATTCCTTTGTTCATCCAATTATAAATATGCTAAGCAATAGCAATCAAATCAGGATCAGTGATGATATAAAGAGAGTTTTGCACTTGTCTAAAAATAGTAGAATAGGAGATTGGTATCTATACCAGGACCACACTAACATTAGGATATATGGATGCCAGCTCACTTCCTATAAGCTTCCCAGATATCTCCACATGAGAATATTTAAATTAGAGTATATAAGGCATATTATAAATTCAGATGATGTGAATTTTCTATCAGCTAGGAAGAAAACACAGTTCAAAATAAAAAACTAGCTGGGTTCTTTTATCTGTAATAATAGGGAGGCTGGAGAAGAAGCAGATAAGTGTTTACAGGAAATGAAGTTTAGTAGTAGTTTCATGTGGCAGTATGACCCTTTAGGAGTCATAAACAAACTAAGACTCAAATTCAAATTGATTCCTTTTATGCACGACTCCAGACCAGATGTTGAAAAATATACCAACCAATTAGAGTGGTTGGAAAACACCTTTATAGATATGGCGAAACATATGGATACTAGTTCCATTCTGCGTACTCCAACCCTGTAAGAAAGGAATGTAAAAAGGACCAGAGAAGAGGGTTTTTTCTCAAACATAGATACAACACATGATAGATTTGAAATCATTTACAGGAAGAAGCCCAGGCTAAATCCTGTCAATGAGCAAGAAGAGATAATTGAGACAGTTAAGACACTTCAAATTATGGATAAAGATATAGGGGTCAGAGAGAACACAACTCCAACAGTTTCAGAGGAGACTCATCAGCCTTCCACCTCTAATACCCAGAGTATTCAGAAGCAACTTAGTATTGAGTTCTCATCATCAAGAAATATAATGGATAAGGAAAAAGATGTAAAGGAGAAGTATAAAGAGATCAAATTAAGAAATAAGGAATTAAAAGCTGAAACACATGGCCAGTATTTCAAACAGACTCCTAGAAATTAGAATAGGTTAATGTCAGCTTTTGACATTAAAATTGGTAAAATGCAAATGACATTTTTGCAACCTAGAGTCCAACAGCCTAAGTCATCAACAGATTACAAGAAGACAAAATTTGAAGTTTTGGCCAGGGATGTTCACCCTATTGATCAAATTGAATTTCATAAGCAGGGAGGGTAAACGATATACTCTGTTATCACTTAAGAAGCAATTTCTAAATTATTCACATCAATTTGATTGTGAAGGTTAGGTGTTAATCCGAGTTCAGTATTTCCATGTTTACTTTAGTGTCTAAGTCTTAGGAGTCTTGGTAGTATGGTTAAATAGAGGTCAATAGTCCATTCTCATTCACCACTGGTCCCACAACTTACATAGATTCCTTCTATCAAGTTTGTTTTAAAAGGTTCTTATGTGTTACGAAACACTTTAGGTGTTTTCGTAGCACAACCACAGTTTAGGTGTTTTCGTAGCGCATAACCCGGATTTTACATTGGTTGCACTACGAAATCGGAGATTCGTGCAGATCCATAGAAAATCTTTCTCAGTTATCATATCTATCAAAATTTGTATGTTTGCATCATCAGTTGTCAGCTTATACACTTCGCCTATCATGTCTAACCGCTTATTCTCATCATTAGAGTCGTTAGGTACCTTGGTACGCTCGGGTTGCAAGTTTTAAGAAGAGCCAAGTATTCACAGTAATAATTATGATTGCATTCATTGCATGAGGAACAAATCAGAAAATGTTCAATTTGAATTCCTTGAACATCAAGCGAGGCAGTATTCAAGCGAGGCAGCTATCAAGCGAGGCAGTATTCAAGCGAGGCAGCTATCAAGCGAGGCAGTGATCAAAGGTTGAGACAGTGCCAGTCTTTCAAATTTTCAGTACGTTGGAATCTCATGGAGGGGTCTACAGAAAGAAAGGAGCACAGTTCAGGTAGGTGTTTGAGGAGCAAACCTGAAGGTTTAGACATTATCTTGAAGAAAAGAGAAGTTGAACATGCATTCACGTAGGTTGACTATTGGAATTTTTACGAGAAACTTCAAGGAGGTCATGCGCAAATCACCAAGGAATTTGCCTTGAATTTCACAGGTCTGAATTCAAAAGTTGGGTGCTTGAATTGCAAATCTCACCAGAGGTAATATCCACAGTCATTGAGATTCCAAGGGGACAAGAAAGATGGTTTAAAAATTTCAAATTTGATATGACCCCCTGTAAAGAATTTCTGAAGCCGGAGTTCATTGATTCAGATTTAAACAAGTCTGTGCCCAGAAATTTTGTCAACGACTCATATGCCAATTTACTTACCTGCATACAAAGGTACTTTACTTACGAGGGGAGGTATCATAAGGTGTATTCATACCACTTTAAGCTTCTACTTCATTTCACAGGAAATATATCTCTTGATTTACCTTTCTACTTGTTTCGTAGCCTAGGCAAAATGTGTGACAAGGTCCAACTAAAGAAGGAAGCTTGTGAGACCTCATTGTTTCAGCACGGCTTAGTCAAGTTGATCGTTTTGCATGAACTCCAGAGAATAGATAGGGATTGGTCCACATTCATGTTTATGTCTGGTTTTAAAAATGAAACTGGCCTCAGTCCTCAAGCTGTGAAAAATTCTCCACCAGTAGCTGGTCATCGTATAGAAACAAGATCCAAGAGATTTGTAAAATTGAAGGCTAGGAAACAGGTAAAGGATCCCACCAGAACAATGATAATCCAAGACACGCCCTAACAGTCCCAGAAAGAGAAAACTTAGATCAAAGAGGGTGTACATGAATCATCTACAGGAGAAGTAGTTCAGAGAAGAACGACTAGGAGCCAGTTAGCTAAAGAAAAAGGCAAGACAGTAGTAACTGAGGAAAGCCCGGTTGCAAAGGGAAACCTGAATGACTTAGTGCAAGCTATTTATATTGAAGAATATCCCCTGGTTCAAGCAGATCTGATAGAATCAGGTAAAGACAAGAACAAAAAGATTAAAGCCTCGAAAAAGCTCAAGTTTGATGATCAGGTTTCTAAATTTCTATTTAAACCAAGAAGACCTGTGACAAGGTATTTAAAACAGGTACAAGAGATGCTGCTAGAAGTAGGTGAAATAGAGGAGATCGAAAAAACTCATGAAATACCTGTGACTTCATCAGAAACATCATCACACCTGCATAAAGAAGATGGAAATAAGACAGTTATCCCTCAGGAGGAATATAGCATTGAAGAGCTGAAAAAGAAGTTGAGGTTAGCAAATCTCGAAATTGCTAGATTGAAGAAAGCCTCAAGGAAACATGCAATCAAGGAAGCTCATTTTAATAAAATGGAGGCCCTGTGGGAATACAAAACAATTTCAATACTCGACCCTTCGACTGCAATGCCTAATACTATACCTGGACAGTTCCTGCAATAAAGGAAGTAGAATTTATCAGAAAAGTTAATACGAAACTAAGAGTTGGGATCAAAGTCATGAAAAGGCAAATTGAAGATTTGAAGATTTAGCTAAGCCAGTGGGAAAGATTTCCTTGGCTAATGATATCACACAGCAAGTAAGGTTAAGTCCCAAATTTTGATGATTTACCATGTTGCAGTTTTTCTTGAAGAATGATGCATCTGCATTCTATTTTAAATAGCTTCAGGGCAGTTGAAAAGGACATTCCAATATAAAGAGGCTCAAGACAGTGAAATTTTGGCATCAAAACTGTGTTTTTGTGATTACACAGCAGTTTCGTAGCGCGCTACGAAACTGCTGAAGATGATGCCTAATACATAGCAGTTTGGTAGCGCGCTACGAAACTGCTATAACTGCATATTTTGATGAAGTTGACCAATTTTGAGGGACAAAAGGGAAACCTCTTTGAAATAGAGTTTCTGAAGAAAGATCATTTGCACAATACAAGCATCCAGCAAGGGCAAAACGAGCAAAGGAAAAACATATGAACCATAAGCCATTGGTTATAAAAGTGATCACAGCTAGTATTGTTCATCATACTTCAGGCAGCATTAAAGAGGTTTCATCTTCATACAGGTGCATGGACAAGGTCTACAGGGCATGAAAAACATGATAGTCCAAAACATTTTTGTGCTATCAAAGAAGAACAGCATGGATAATTGATTTTGAATATCCTTCTGGAGGCCAAAAGAAGAAAAACAGGGGCAGTTTCCTACTTTCCAGGAGAAGTTAAGAGATGGGACATTAAGGACCAGCAAGCAATTTCAAACATCCACCAAAGCTAAACTAAAGGAGGCCATCTATCAAAGAACAAATTTGGATTGTATTTAATGCTGCTACCAACATGATGAAGAGTTAGAATCCTAATTTTTTTAGGTCTCTAAAACTACTAGTTAGCAGTCAGTTGCATTTATTAGTTAGTTATAAGTGTTAATAGGTGTCATCATAGGAGGAATTCAAGTTCCTATCATACTGGAGGAGGAATCTCACTTATGTAAAAAGCTCTATATATAGCAGAAGAGCTGAGGTACAAAGGGTTGGAAAATTATTGAGAAAAGCTCTTATATTGTGCTTTGTGTAAAGACTTTGTTTTCTAGTAATACAATATTGGCCTTGCTTCTCAGGAATCAGAAGGAATCCGATGTTCTGAATGTATTGTATTTTTTTCTTCTTATTATCTACAGTGGTATGAATGTGTGATCACTTAGAAATCACTAACAATGCTCTAATTTCTTGCATACATTTTTAAACTGTGTTGGTCCTTTATGTGTTTGGTGTGTTCTACATATGTTGAATTCTGAATGCCCTGACTTCTATGCAAAGCTAACTTTACTGTCAATACTGAAGCATATCTGACTCCATAAGCCCAATGGATACTTTCTAATTGTATTTCAACCTCTTATACTTGTTCATTTTGTTTCATAGAGTTATCCATCTTATTCATTATCCAAATTTTTAATCTTGTGAGAGAGCCCTCTCAGGTTGGGGAGGCTAAGCCTCAGCCTAAAGTAGGTTTGAAATAGTTACTTAAGGTATACCTGATCACAGCAGCCTATCAGGGTCTGATTTTGAGATAACATATTCAACGATGACCAGCAAGGCCATGAGTGTTCAAAAACTTCAAAATTCTCTAGACAACGTCACAACACAATTTCAGCTAGAGAAAGCATCCTCACAGGCAAAGGATAATAGAATCAAGTCACTAGCAGACTTGGTTATTGAGATTGGATATAATCCAAATGACATCAAGGTTGCAAAAAAGATCATAAAGAAGAAAAATGAAGATATTGTTTCTTTTAAGAAGCAACTAAAATTGCCTCCTTTAGAACATCCACAGACCAGGGAAGTTATGGAGAGCCAAAGCCAAAAAGATGAGATGATGGATCTCATTCTCCAACTAAATGCTCAATTGAAAGAAATGGAGAATGAAATGGAAAAGTTAATACAGAAGAAATAGGCCAGCATTGAGACAACTATTGTTACTGCTATTCCTACAGTTGCTACAATAGTTCATTTTACTTTGGCAGCTTCATTGGCCCCAGCAGCTCCATTAGCTACAACACTTCCAACTGCATCAACAACTACATCAGCAATAGGTTCAAAAACTACAACAACTCATCCTAGTGATGAAGCAGCTAAACTGGTCAAAGCCATGGAGGATATTTCCATCCAAACCACTAAAATAAATAGACTCAAGGAAGAAATAAAAATTCTAGAGGATGAGAAGAAACTGGCTCATATTATGCATAAGAATGAAGCTCAAAAGTCAAACAGGTTGAATGTAAGGATATAGAAGTTTGAGAAAGAGTTGACACTGAAACAGCCACTAGCCCAAGCAAAACAACTTTTACGGGCCAATATCATTGACTCAGTCAATGATATTTGGCCATCTATACAGGTGATATTTGAACAAAATGACTTAGTCAAAGAGTATGGTGAGGTAATTCAAAGGGTTAGAGTCGAACTTGGAAATATGCCAGAAGAAGCCTCAAGAATGATCCAGATCCTTAAGTCAAAGAATAAGTATGAATTGTAGGAGCTTGGAATAGCTGACAGAATTAGGACCATACTAGACGTAAAAAAGGTAATCACCAAGAGGCAACTGATGATACTTCTTGAGCAACTTAGCCAAAGAGGATGAGCAGAAAAGCGAGAAACAACCTAATTAATCCTTCTTTGAAGACGAAGATGAAAAGCAACAAAAATAAGGCCTAGGAGAAGAAAGATAAATCAAAGGAGAAGTGTGTTTCAGACCTACACAACCAAGATGAGAACCAAAATATGTTGAATTTTTTATAAAAGGAAATACTTCTATCATGACTCAACCATTGAGGGTTTGGAAAAAGAGAGATCACAATCTACAACGTGGGAGTAGATCCTTTGTTTCTCTTCACTAAAGGAAGAGAGTAGCCTCAAGAGAGGTCGAACAAGCCATATTCAAGAACTAAGAAAAGAATGATCAAAAGTGCATTTGATTGTTGAATGTATGTTCGAGTCCCCATGCTGATTAAAATAATGTATTTTTCTAGTTTAAATATATCAACAAATTAGGAGGAAGCCAAAGGAGAGTGTGGGTAGCATGAGTTCAAGGAGAGGTCACAACAACATTTTATGTTGTCAAAAGAAGATGTGTTGCAGCTGAAGTGTGGAATGAGAAGGAGCCCACGGTTAACTCAGGTCCACTAGATCATTCCCTATACAGAGGAAAAGAAGAAACTACATGATATCATAGAGCATTGTCTTGGGGGGGGGAGGCTTATTTATTTAGCAGTAGCAAGAAACAATTGTGACCCTTAGGAATAAATATTTCTTAGGGAATGAAAGGTTTTCATATTGGGTGAAATACCCTTATTTCATTTAAGTTGTGAATTTGATTATGCCTAGCAATATTTTGTCATGAATACAATTGGTATAAGCTTTGCATGTACCTTAGATGTCAACTGGTATCGCTATGTCAATTGGTAGTCTTGGGTTTAGATGGAGTAGCCTATTGCATGAATGAACATATCTTTTTGAGAAGGAGTCTTAGAAGTTTTCCTAGTACAATATCCAATTTGTATCAATATCTTGGTGCAATTGGTGTTATTTATGCAACAATCCATATTTGAAGTAGCATGATCTCAGGGGGAGAAGAGTTGGTTAATGGAGATGCTCGAGTGAAGTGAGTACAATATCAACAGCAACAAAAATGGTGAATATCAAGCCGAAATGCATCTCTAATGATTGATATTTGTAGCAACAACAATACCATGGGAAATTTTAATAGGTATCGATTTTTTTTAATTGGTGCAAAAGATGCATTGGCAAAGAGAGTATTCAGTCAACAACCATAAGGTGTCCAAAACTGGATGCATTCAAAGAAGAGGCAATATATGTTCAGGGGGAGCATATCACATGTGTAAAATTTATAAAGAAACAACAAAAACTACCAAAATCATTATGCAGAGAAGAATGCACATTAGCAGCCAAAGCCTCAATAAGTGATTGAAAGTAGAGAAGAAACAACTTTTATTCATTTTCCATTGATGTCAAAGGGGGAGAATAGTATTATTGAATATGTTATGATGGCTCATGTAAGGAGAAGTGTGGATGCAACATGAGGATTGTCATTAATGTGGAGAAGTGATGAGGTTTTTCCATCAATGCCAAAGGGGGAGATTGTTGGATAGTTGGCATTGCCTGGATGGCCAGTGGAAGCAAATGTATTGGAATTGATATCAATAGTCATGCTGGGAGATGTGTTAGGAAGTTGGCATCGTCTGAAAATTGGCAAGAGTGGTTGAATTGATGTCAACAAGACTATCATGGGTGTTTGTGGCAATAGATGTTTGCATAAGTTTAGGAGGAGTGCCATGGTTTCTGTAGTATCTTGTAGAGAATCATCATAGTAGCAGGCTTATTAAAAAATCCATAAAATATGATTGTGATGGTTGGGAGTCCTAGAATTTGGAGGAGATTTTGACTTAAGAGATAAACTTAGATACTTTTGGAGATGGTAGAGTTGGATAATGGTCAGATATATATTTCCAATGGTATGTGGAAGTCTACAAATGGCCTCCTAGATTAGGAGTTATTTCCAGTCAAAGTTGAGGTGCCCCAAAGTAAGATAAAATAGTTAAATGTGGCCTTGGATCAAAGGTGTGACCAATTTCCGCAGTGGCCAGAGTTGGAAGAAATACTAATGGAGCCACTAAGATAAGAGTTGGTCAGACGTGGAATGCACACCAAAGTAGTATGAGCCTTTTTTATTAGTGTAGGAGGAGCCCACCTAACAGCCTGGCCCGATGGATTGCCTCTGTACTATATTTATGGTGCACAATTATTAGTGCCGGGATGAATGGAGTGGGATGATGCCATCCTGACAAACTTACCCTCGTAGGTGCACACAGAAGAATTTCAAAGGGCGCAAAGTGAAAGCGTTGGGTGGTGGATGTCAGGACATGGGAGAAAATAAATGATCAATGATGAGTTAAGCATGAGGTCCCCACTACGACAGCTCAACCTACTGAGGGTGAGCCCAAAAAATTGTTTCGAAAGAACGAAATGGAAGTGCCAGGTCACGCTGAGACATTCTAATATCATTGCAGATGGAACTATGGTCAGGCATGTTGTAACATGATTAGTTTTGATAATTTAAATTTGTTGATATAATAGGTTTTAGTAGTTTAGAAATAATAAATGGGTCTGCAAGAGTAAATGCACCCTCAAAATTTAAATTTAATTTTCATTAGTTGGTTGATTTAGTTAATCATGCATTTAAACATGATTAAATGATGTAATAAAGTAAATGCAAACATGGTTTAAAACCATATGAGAATGAATTTTCAACAACTCAAAGATGTTTTTGTTGATAACATCCTCATGTACAAAAACCTCTCTCAGTTTTCTAACAACTATTATGGTTTGGGAGATGCAAATGCATCTTTGAAGGCATGTTTTCGAGAAATTTCATGTTTTAGTCACCTTTTTACAGAGCATATTTTGACTAAAAAAATATGAATATTTGGAAAATGGAAGACATTTTGGTTCATAAGATTCCAAAATACAAAATCCTATTTCACATTTCAAACAGGTTTCATGGGTTGGGAGATACACTCTCATCATGTTTAGCCTATTTTTCAAACAGTCACTGTGCAATGTCTTGTTTAAGCCACCTTTTTGTAGAAACTATTGTGGGTACTCAGAGATGAATCTTGGAAAAATGGAGGAATTTTTTGTTCCTAAGATACTAGAAAACAAAAATCTCTCTCAGGTTTCACACAACTAGCTCAAATTGAGATATTCGAAGGGATGACTGGACCCTATTGTTCAGAAATTTGGGAGGAAAAAGCTCAAGACAATTAGTGACTTGGAAGCCACCTCATCAAATATGAGTTGCAATCAAATTTGAATTTCTCTTCTTTATCAACATAAATCCTCAAGAATATTACAAGAACTCTTCAAATAGTTTTAGTTACCTTTATTTGTGTTCTATTTTTGTAGCACAGTTTTCCGATATTTGTAATAGCTCTTGATATTTTTATCAAGATATTTTGTGAGGAAATTATATAAATACTTCATCAATTGAAGTAATATGGGTGGGCTTTTAATGCCAAGACTCTACACTTTGTAATAGCGTCTCCTCTTTGATTTCTAATGAAAGCCTTATGGCTCCGGTTTGACTGAATTTTGTGTTTCTTGTATGTTTTTCTAGTTTTTCATATCTTATTTCTACACATGATAAAAGTGTTTATAGGAAGGTCTTAAAAATCATTACCTTTATAAAGAGATTTGTTTATTGGACTGTTTGTTCATCATAAATCCTCTTTAACTGGTTTTTATTTAAGCTTTCTAACATCCATTAAAAGAGATTAACTTATTAGACTATTTGTCTGAAATAGTTCCTCTTAGAATTGGTTTCAGTATCGCCTTTTGTTTCCTTTTAAATATGTTTTGTTGGGCTGTAGAAATCTTCTACATGCATCCAAATCTTCCTAGTTGTTAAGTAATTAGTCTGGCTACTCAATTATTAGGAATCTCCTTATATTCTTCTGTCAAATTCTTATACAAATCAAGTCACTTTGTCAGGCTGGAAGCTGGCACTTTCAAAAGGAACCCTGTGAAAGAGACTTTAAATCATGAATAGGAATTGTCATTGATAGTCTACCACCCCCAATTAAAACCATAAATCGGGCCATTGTGCTTCAAAGGTTGTTGTTTAGTGACATGTGAACAACAATAAACAAAGCCTTGTAACACCTGAGGAAGCCCCCTCTGGTTCAAGGGCCAACTTGAACCTAAACGCTAGTTCAGTTGGTTTCCTGGCGTAGTTTTTGCAGTCAAGGACTGCCTACCGGAAAAAGGTACAACATTTGGTGTCAATGTCGGGGAGGGAAGTAACGAAGACATCTTTCTCCGAGGAACGATAAAGATTAGGTTTATACTTTGTTGGTGAGCAAGGAGTAGGCATTTAGTATTGGTTGCATTTTTTCACCTGGCTACTCCACTTTGTCATATGGCGATTCCATTGGGTAACCGATCCCACTATTTCAAATGTTCAGCTGCCTTTACTGCTATGCAAGATTCATTGATGCTTGCAATCAGCATTACATGTCTCTCCCTCTCAGCCATGATCAGAAACCTAAAATGTCTACAGAGGATGCAGCTTTTAAAGTACACCTGTGAGTGTAAGTTTCCCATGGGATTTCATGTTCATATTGTATATATTCTTCAAATTTTTAGTTGTTGGCAATGTGGTTTATCAGTAAATCCATTCTGCACTTGGTTACATTGGAAAGCAGATTACACCTAACAATGTAAAGTTTTCCAATTCAATTAAATAGAGGTGTGGGATTGAATAGATATTCTGAGTTTCAGTATGCAGTAGATTAGTGTGCTTGTTATTTATGAGTGGTGTGATTTGAAGAGTATATGATAGATCAACTTATATTTTCAGTCTCTAGAAATTTCAGTTTTCAAATTTTAGTATGAAAGAGTATCTGAATTAGTGCAGGCATATGGTTGCATTTTACAGTTGTAGGTTGCAGTGTGGAGTAGCATAATATTCAAATGACAACGCTGATCCATGGGGATTGGTTATATTTGTACATAAGATGGCAAATCAATGGTTGGTGGTTTTATGGTATGACTCCATGCCCAACGCTAAAGGCAACTGGTCTACTAGTTCTCTGCATCCCACGGGGGGAAGCAATCCCCATTGGAGCTGATGTTGTAACATGATTAGTTTTGATAATTTAAATTTTCTGATATAATAGGTTTTAATAGTTTACAAATAAATGGGTCTTCAAGAGTAAATTTCCCCTCAAAATTTAAATTTAAGTTTCATTAGCTAGTCGATTTAGTTTATCATGCATTTAAACATGATTAAATGATGTAATAAAGTAAATTCAAACATGGCTTAAAACCATATGAAAATGAATTGTAAAAACTTGAACGAGGTTTTTGTTGATAACATCCTCATGTACAAAAACCTCTCTCAGTTCTTGAACAAATCTAATGGTTTGGGAGATGCAAATGCATCTTGGAAGGCATGTTTTCTAGAAATTTCCTGTTTTAGTCACCTTTTTTTAGAGGATATTTTGACTAAAAAAAGATGAATATTTGGAAACTGGAAGAGGTTTTAGTTCATAATATTCCAAAATACAAAATCCTTTCTCACTTTTCACCCAAGTGTCATGAGTTCAGAGATACACTCTCATCTTTAGCCTATTTTTCCGACTGTGCAATGTCCTGTTTAAGCCACCTTTTTTCAGAAACTATTGTGGATACTCAAAGATGAATCTTAGGAACCTAGAGGAGTTTTTGTCTCCTAAGATACTATAATACCAAAACCTCTCTCAGTTTTCACACAACTAGCTCGTATTGAGATATTCGAAGGGATGACTGGACCCTATTGTTCAGAAACTCGGGAGGGAAAAGCTCAAGACAGTTAGTCACTTGGAAGCCACCTCATCAAATATGAGTTGCAATCAAATTCGAATTTCTCTTCTTTATCAACATAAATCCTCAAGGATAGCACAATAACTCTTCAAATAGTTTTACTTACCTTTATTTGTGTTCTGTTTTTGTAACACATTTTTGAGATATTTGTAATCGCTCTTGATATTTTTATCAAGATATTTTATGAGGAAATTATATAAATGCTTCATCAATTGAAGTAATATGGGTGGTATTTTGATGCCAAGACTCTACACTTTGTAGTAGCTTCTCCTATTTGATTTTTAATGAAAGCCTTATGGCTCTCGTTTGACAGAATTTTGTGTTTCTTGTATGTTTTTCCAGTTTTTCATATCTTATTTCTACACATGATAAAAGTGTTTATAGGAAGGTCTACAAAATCATTATCTTTAGAAAGAGAATTTTTTATTAGACTGTTTGTTCATCATAACTCCTCTTTAACTGGTTTTGATTGGAGCTTTCTAACAACCATTAAAAGAGATTAACTTATTAGACTATTTGTTTGAAATAGCTCCTCTTAGAATTGGTTTTAGTCTGGCCTTCTCTTTCCTTTTGAATTTGTTTTGTTGGGTTGTAGAAATATTCTACATGCATCCAAATCTTCCTAGTTGTTAGGTAATCAATCTAGCTACTCAATTATTAGGAATCTCCTTACATTCTTCTACCAAATTCTTATACAAATCAAGTCGTTCTGTCAGGCTAGAAGTTGACACTTTCAAAAGGAACCATGTGAGAGAGACTTTAAATCATGAATAGGAATTGTCATTGATCGTCTACCACCCCCAATTAAAACCATAAATCTAGCCATTGTGCTTCAAAGGCTATTGTTTAGTGACAGGTGAACAACATTAAACAAAACCTCTTAATACCTGAGGGAGCCCCCTCTAGTTCAAGGGCCAGCTTGAACCTAAAGGCTGGTTGAGCTGGTTTCCTGGCATAGTTTTTACAGTGAAGGACTGCCTACGCGAAACAGGTAAAACATTTGGTGCCATTTCCAGGGAGTGAAGCAACGAAGATATCTTTCTCCCAGGAACAACAAAGATTAGATGTATTCTTTGTTGGTGAGCAAGTAGTAGGCATTTAGTATTGGTTGCATTTCTTTCACCTAGTGACTCCACTTTGTCATATGGCGATTCCACTAGGCAACCGATCCCACTGTTTCGAAAGTTCAGCTACCTATACTACTATGCAAGGTTCATTGATACTTGCAATCATCAATATATGTCTCTCCCTCTCAGCCATGGTCAGAAATCTAAAATGTCTACAGAGGATGAAACTTTTAACGTACACCTGTATGTATAAGTTTCTCATGGGATTTCATGTTCATATTTTATATATTCTTTATATTGTTAGTTGTTGGCAATGTGGTTTATCAATAAATCCATTCCGCACTTGGTTACATTGGAAAGTAGATTACACCTGACAGTGTAAAGTTTTTCAGTTCAGTTAGATAGAGGTGTGGGATTGAATAGATATTTTGAGTTTCAGTATGTAGTAGATCATCGTGTTCGTTGTTTATGAGTGGTGTGATTTGAAGAGTATATGATAGATCAGCTTATATTTTCAGTCTCTAGAAATTTTTTAGTTTTCATATTTTAGTATGAAAGAGTATCTGAATTAGTGCAAGCATATGGTTGCATTACAGTTGTAGGTTGCAGTGTGCAGTAGAAGAGTATTCAAAAGACAACACTGATCCATGGGGAATGCTTATATTTCTACATAATATGGAAAATCGGTGGTTGGTGGTTTTATAGTATGACTCCATACCTAATACTAAAGGCAATTGGTCTACTAGTTCTCTACATCCCATAAGGGGAAGCAATCCCCATTGAAGCTGATGTTGTAACATGATTAGTTTTGATAATTTAAATTTTCTGATATAATAGGTTTAGTAGTTTAAAAATAATAAATGGGTCTGCAAGAGTAAATGCAACTTCAAAATTTAAATTTAAGTTTCATTAGCTCCTTGATTTAGTTATCATGCATGTAAACATGATTAAATGATGTAATAAAGTAAATTCAAACATGGTTTAAAACCATATGAGAACGAATTTTCAAAACATGAAAGAGGTTTGTTTTTATAATATCCTCATGTACAAAAACCTCTCTCAGGTTTCTAACAACTATTATGATTTGGGAGATACAAATGCATCTTTGAAGGCATGTTTTCCAGAAATTTCCTGTTTTAGTCACCCTTTTGTAGAGGATATTTTGTTTAAACAAAGATGAATATTTAGAAACTGGAAGAGGTTTTGGTTCATAAGATTTCAAAATACAAAATCTTATCTCACGTTTCACATAGGTGTCAAGGGTTGGGAGATACACTCTCATCATGTTTAGCCTATTTTTCTAACTTCACAATGTCCTATTTAAGACACCTTTTTGTACAAACTATTGTGGATACTCAGAGATTAATCTTGGGAAACATAAATCCTCAAGGATAGTACAAGAACTCTTCACTCTTATTTATCAACATAAATCCTCAAGGATAGTACAAGAACTCTTCAAATATTTTTAGTTACCTTTATTTGTGTTCTATTTTTGTAACACAGTTTTTAGATATTTGTAATAGCTCTTGATATTTTTATCAAGATATTTTGTGAGGAAATTGTATAAATACTTCATCAATTGAAGTAATATGGGTGGTATTTGGATGTCAAGACCCTACACTTTGTAGTAGCTTCTCCTATTTGATTTTTAATGAAATCCTTATGGCTCTAGTTTGACAGAATTTTGTGTTTCTTGTATGTTTTTCCCGTTTTTCGTATCTTATTTCTACACATGATAAAATTGTTTATAGGAAGGTCTAAAAAATCATTATCTTTAGAAAGAGATTTTTTATTGGACTATTTTTTCATCATAACTCCTCTTTAATTGCTTTTGGTTTGATCTTTCTAACAACCATTAAAAGAGATTAACTTATTAGACTATTTGTCTAAAATAGCTTCTCTTAGAATTGGTTTCAACTTGGCCTTCTGTTTCCTTTTAAATCTATTATGTTGGGCTATAGAAATATTTTACATGCATCCAAATCTTCCTAGCTATTAAGTAATCAGTCTGGCTACTCAATTATTAGGAATCTCCTTACATTCTTTTGTTAAATTCTTATACAAATCAAGTCGTTTTGTCAGGATGGAAGCTGACACTTTCAAAAGGAACCCTGTGAGATAGACTTTAAATCATGAATAAGAATTTTCATTGATCGTCTACCACCCCCAATTAAAACCATAAATATATCCATTGTGCTTCAAAGGCTGTTGTTCAGTGACAGGTGAACAATGTTACACAAAGCCTCGTAACACTTGAGGAATCCCCCTCTGGTTCAAGGGCTAGCTTGAACCTAAAGGTTGGTTGAGTTGGATTCCTGGTGTAGTTTTTGCAGCCAAGGACTGCTTACGGGAAACAGGTATAACAAGGCCTCGAGGTATGAAGAGTTGGTTTCCCATACCACCAATCGTGTGTATAAATGATGGAGAACCACTTCGGGACCACTCCTCCTAATGCCACAAACCACAATGAAGTGGCGTTTAGGTTGGATTCTTGAACCTGGTGGTATTTTTTATTAATAAAGGAATTTGGTGGAAAGACAAGGCCTTGGAGACTCCTCCTCTCCTCTCTGATAGCGTGATAGGTGGCAGAATTTTATTGGCTCTCAGGAGACAACGTGGGTTGATGACATTAGTATGACATGGTCCAATATGAAGTGGACACGTGGCAGGAATATTTGGCATTTTTGGGTATCATAAAGGATCATATTTGAGTGACACATGTCACCTATCACAAGATAGCATGCAGCATGGTGTGACGTCATCCCATTGGTTCGAGCCAAAAAAGAATTAACACTCCATGTTATGAACCCAACTCACAAAAAGATACAAAAGATAGATGAACGCTTTAGAAATAATCCTCTTCGAGGGGGCAACCTCCTTTACATTACGCAAATGAACAATTCTCGGATGATACAAATGAAAAGACTTCCTTTCTATATATAGGAGTCTAAGGGTTCATAATATAATCAGAGCCGACATAACAATAATAATGTAAGACCACAATAATAACAATAGTGGGCTTCTATGGGGAACAATAATAACAATATTGGGACTACATGGGCACAACAATATAATAAGGGGGTTGTACTAATAATAATAAGGGGTTACACTAGTAGTATAGGGACCTAACATGCCCCTCTCCTTCAAAAAGTGTGGTCCTCAACACTTGAGTAGTTCTTGATGCTCTTGTATAAAATTCTTGTCCTCCCATGTGGAATCTTCAGCTGGTAAGTTCTTCCACTTGATGATATAATCTGAAATTAATCAATTTCATAGCTGTCAGATTCTTGTTTCTGTGACTTCTCTAGGCTCCAATATGATTTTTCCTTCCTCGTCAAGTTCTAGCAATATTGTTTGAACTGGGATCTTCCGCAACTTTTTAATGAGTGGCCACACTTCTTCTTCCTTCTTTCGTTCATACCCTGTTTCGTTTATCCAATCTGGCTGGATAATAGAAATGGCGCACAACAATGCTTCCACATTCTCATCCTTTCTTTAGAGTGCATCTTCCACAAAATTTCTCTTCCATTTTTGTATATGATTTCAAAGTCATAACCCAACATCTTTGTGACCCATTTTTGTTGCTCTTCATAAGATAATTTTTGTTCTAAAAAGTATTTAATACTATCATGA
Organism: Pinus taeda; assembly: GCA_000404065.3. Classification (NCBI taxonomy): domain Eukaryota; kingdom Viridiplantae; phylum Streptophyta; class Pinopsida; order Pinales; family Pinaceae; genus Pinus; species Pinus taeda. Next base: position 677,200 of record APFE031623701.1, read on the forward strand.
TCCATTTTTACCTTGAAGTGTCTTCCCATTAGGTAAGGCCGCCATTTCTTAAGTGCATTTAGTATTGCCAACATTTCCTTCTCATAAATAGCTTTCTTGAGGGACATTTGTTTGTATGCATGTAACCATAAAAATACCCAATCGCCTGCATCAAAACTTTTTTCATTGTGATGTTGATCTACCTGTTGTTTCATTTGATTTTGCATCAAAATGGCGTTATCCTTTAAAAGTTGGAGAACTTGTTGTTGATGCTCGATGTGATATTTCATTGCTTGAATCTTTTTCTTCTTTTGATATGTCCATCTATATTTAGAGTTTGAGAGTGGTAATTCCTTCTAGTGCATTACAAGATAGGGTTGGATTCATTTCTTGATGCTCTATGTTATCTTTCACTTCTTGAACATTTTTCTTCTTGATATGTCCTTCTATCTTGATAGTTTGAGAAGTGGTAATTCCAGCCATTGCATTACAAGATATGGTCGGACTCATTTCTTCTTTCTTAATGTGGTATTTCACTTCTTGAACCTTTTTCTTCTTGATATGTCCTTCTATCTTAAGAGTTTGAGGAGTAGTAATTATTTCCAATGCTTTATAAGATGTGGTCGGATTCATTTCTTCTTTCTCCGGGGTTGATACCTGGTGTATATACTCTTATTTTGACGTTTCTTGATCCTTTTCTTCCTCCTCTCCACAATCAATGTAAAATAATTTCTTCTCAACACACTTATGACCTTTAATGTATTTTTTATCACAATTGTAACAAAGCCCTTTTTCTCTTTTTGCTTCCAATTGATGTGGTGTAACCCTTGTAGATTGTGGAAGGCTAGGAGAAACAACACTTCCATGTTTATAGTTGTGAGGGGTAGAATTCCTTATTGCCATAATTTTTCTTTCCACTTTGTAACAAAGCCCTTTTTCTCTTTTTTTTATTCCAATTGTTGTGGTGTTTCTCTAAAGAAGGTATTGCTATTTGTATCCTCATAATGTGCTATAATTTCCTCCGTGAAAATTAACCACGTAACAAGTGGTTTACGAGAACAAAGACCTTTATACCATAAAAATTGATCTTGTTCTAAATATGAAGATGCAATACATACCTTTTGTAACAATTGTACACCATGTAGATTAAAATATTTCTCCATCTGTAGTATCCTATTTACCGGATCCTTGCCATCAAACTTCCTCATCTTGATTTTTCTTGATTTTAGGAGCTCGATCTTGAAACGACTGTAACTATGTAATTTCTAATCCCCAAGTTCTAAAATTTCTTCCTGCAGTAGTTATTTGAGTTCTATTTCTAACCCCGCAAGTCTGATCAGAATTTGATTATCCAAGAAATAGTTATGACAAATCTCCCACGGTGACCTAATTATAGACTAGTTCAGTAGGGTGAAATTGTACGATGTGCCACATCTCACTGTTTCGACCTTAGTACCTAAAACTAATATACAGAAAACTACAGGAAATCCTCTTTCTAAAACTTCTTACGCAATCTCAATCTGATCCTCAAAACAAAAGTTATGACGATTTTACCAAGGTGACCTGTTTAGAATGTAATTCGAGGGTCTACAAAAACCTTAACTTCCTCAGATTATATGTTCAAAAATATAGCAAGACAGGATCTGAAATTCGGAGTCGAGATTCAGAACGATTTCTTCTCAAATGGGTGTTTTTTTTAGCTTCTGAAACTTCATAGCGAAATAGTTATAGTGAAAATTCCATGATGACTTGTTTTAGATGAAATTCTGGAGCTTGCAAAAATCCTAACTTCCTCAGATCATATCTCCTAACATATAGCGAGAAAAATCTGAAATTTGGACTCGAGGTTCAACGCGATGTTGTCTCAAATGGGTTCTTTTTTTAGCTTCTGAAACGTCGCAGAAACAAAGTTATAGCGAAAATTCCATGATAACCTGTTTGGAGTAGTGAAACCCTAGAATCCAAAGCTCTGATACCAAATGTTATGAACCTTGCTCACAAAAAGATACAAAATATAGATGAGAACCTTAGAAATAAGCCTCTTCGAGGGGGAAACCTCCTTTACATTACACAAATGAACAATTCTTGGATGATACAAATGAAAAGACTTCCTTTCTATATATAGGAGTATAAGGGATCATAATATAATCAAAGCTGACATAACAATAATAATGTAAGGGCACAATAAAAACAATAGTGAGCTTTTATGGGGAACAATAATAACAATATGGAGACTACATGGGCACAGCAATATAATAAGGGGGTTATACTAATAACAATAAAGGGTTACACTAGTAGTATAGGGACCTAACACTGCACTTGAAAATGTTGATGGGCTGGCTGGGCGTCGAGTAGATGTGGTTGTGACAAAGCACAAGCCAATGGAAAAATCATAGGGTGGACCTCATGGGACATGTAAGCCTGCAAATCTTAGTCAAAGGTTTATAAATAGGCACATAGAGTTTTGGCTGGGAGGATAGAGCCTAGACACGCCGATTAGAAAACTCATCCTAGGAGGTCCTTTGATTAGCCAGTGCAAGCGCAAGGCAGACCCCATGGGACAGCCAAGCCTGCTAAGAGGAGCCTGAAGGATTTTAAAGAGAAGGAAAGTAAAAGAGCTGGGATTGGGAGCTTTGGCCTTAGTGCCAAGCCTTGGTCATTTCATGTAGAAATGATACCAATGTCGTGGAACCATTAACAAAGGGAATTCAACCCACGAAGGGCATAGAGTAAATTAGTGCTTAAAGGCTTGAGACAATGGTCTCAGTGCCTGGTCCCATGGTGGGAAAATAGGTAAAGGTTCCAAAAAAAGATGTTGAAGGCCAAAAGCATTTTTGGGAGAAATATTAATGAAAATCCTTTGGGCTTTGGATGAACGAGTCGACAACTGTGACAAAAGTTCCACCATATTTGGGAGATGTGCCAAATTTGTCATTGTGCCACATTATTGGTTAACAAGTATAGAACCATTGGACAACTAGGACCAAGAATTCATAGGTTGAGCTAATGAACTCAATTATGGCTACAACGATCGCTTGATCAAGGAAACGAGGACCACAATTTTTAGAGAGAATTGATGGAGATCAGATCAAGCTTAGAGAATACATGTTGTTGTACATATCGAGCTCTGTGGGAAACCAAGAAGTATGGAAAGCCTTGTTGTAGCCTACAATTTGACTGAGAATTAATTCTCAGTATGGAAGAAAAATTAGAAGCCCATTCCTTGAATTAATTCAGCTGCAGTGGCCAAGTAATTTTTGACACAAGAACATATGATATTGATCATGAAGACTTATCCTATGTAGTATGGGAAGCCATGCATGGAGTACGCACATGGGTAGTGTGGATGATAGTAGAGACAACATCGACCAATGTGAAGTAATGGAACAAAACACATGAGTGCAATTGAGTAATTCGAGGAATGTAACATAGTTGAGAGCGTTGTGTGGAGAGCTCTGCATGTGTGATAGCGTTGTTGAGAAGAAGGCCAAGTGTGTATGTGTTCTAGAGAAGAGGCTGAGAGTTCCTATGTAGAGGAAATAGGTGGTGAGTACCTGAGCAGAGGAAGAAGGATGAGAGTAGAGAGCCTTGTGTGGTTGTATGATGCTGCAATGTGGAGAGAGTGCATAGGGGGTTGTGTATGAGTGACTTTTGTTGAGCATAATAGGAAGCTGAATGTTGAAGGCTGGAGAGGAGAATAGAGTTGAAATCAAGTAGAGTGGTTGCTAAGTATAGAGAACATCGGTTCCTTATTGAGTGTGGGTTGGAGCCTGCATACAAGGAGTTTATGCTTCCATCTTAGTGGGTGTCTGAAGAAAGATTGAGGATTTTTTCCTCTTGCAAGTTGGTTCTTGAGTAAATCCAAGGAGTTGCAATTTGGTGCTTGTAACAAATTCGTGAAGTTGGTGCTTCACATGGTTCTTCTAGCAAGCTAATTAGGTTCCTACAAAAGGAGGGAGTTGGTGCTTCCTGCTAGTGGGTGCTAACAAGAAATCAAAGGGAGTTGATGCTTCCTGTGAGTGGTGGCTCACAAAAAGATTCATGTAATAGAGTAGTTGCCCTTATTTTTTACATAGATAACAAAAAAATCTTTGGTGTTCTTTTTCTCCTAGAAGGGTTGCCACATTAAACCTATGTTTTTAATGTGTATGCTGCTAATGGTGCTTGTGTTCATGTTATGATTTATGATGTGGCACATGATATATTTTTTATTCCTCACATGAATGGATTCAAAGTTTAAATGTTAAATAAAAATTGGTAAAAAGTTTGATTTAACCTTCATATTGATTACCCCCCCTCTCTGTATTAACATTGTTTCCAGCACAATTCATTCTATCTTCTTGTATTGATACATTGAGAAAAAACTGATATCATCATAGACTTGATAATATCAAACTTAGTTTTTATGCTTGTTTTAAACTCATTAAATATTGGAAAATTCTTGAAACTTAAGCAAGTATTTTTTACATATAGTGCTATGATTAAGAAAATATCATCAGTAGTCTTTTATATGTAAACACTTGGATTAGAGATAAAATTCTTAAAGCCTTTTCTCTTTTAGGAAACATTGTTTCATTGGTATCAATATTTGAAGGATTGATTTAGAGCATACAAAGCTCTCTTATTTACTCTTTGCAACCTAACATTTGTTGCTTAATTTCCTACATGCTTAAGGATGTATGTATGTTTTCTCCTTCAATTCCCTCTAACAAATGTTATATTTAGATAACATGTTGATCATATACATTGCATAGTGCAATCAACACCCTAATTGATGACATCCCACATTGCATGTGAAAAGTATTACATATAATTATCTCTTTCGACCTAAGTATGTTGAGCACACACTTATATTGAGAGGGGGTAGGAATAATTAATATAAAACATTTTCTACTTATTTAAACATTCATGGAACATAAGAATATAATCACATATGAGATTTATCAGTTGTAGAACATGGAGCACAAGATTTATGTGGAAACCCCTTCGGGAGAAAACCAAAAACCTTATTTTGATAATTATTTGTATGAACTAACCTATTGGTGACAAAAATCCCCACCATTGAAAATATTCCTAGGCACCAACCAACTTCATTGCATCTGCTTGGTACTTCTACCTTCACCATGTCTTCTTACTACTTATGCCTTCACCATGTTTGCTTCTCCTAAAACTTGTTGTTTTTGGATTCTTTGCAAGAAAATACTTATACAACAAGGAACATATCCAATTTTACAAATATAGTTATGAAATTTTTATGTGAGGCACTTCTATATGTCTCCTCATATCTCTTAGAAATTTACAGTTTGAAAATTCTAAGAAAGAAATTTATGACAAAAATTCCAAGCTGTCCTATTTTGAAACTGATTTGAGGATAATTAAAAAACCCTAACTTCCATAAGGCATATCTTTGAAAGTATAGTGACTTTAAGTCTACAATTTTTAACTAAAGTACTACTATATGTATCCATAGGTCTCTTAAAATTTCACAGTCTAAAACATCCAAGAAAATGTTACAGTAAAAATGTCAAACTAACTTGTTTGAAATCGATTTAAGTACTCTTCATAAATCCTAAATTACGTAAGTCATATCTCTGAATTTATATTGAAATAAGTTTTGAAATTTTAATCACATGAACAATATAAATTTTCTCTTTTTCTTTAAATTTTCATAGTTTGAAACACACTAAAATTTAAGTTATAGGAAAATCCCAAGCTAACTCATTTGAAGTAGTTTTCAAGATCAATCACAAACCTTAAATTTCATAGGGAATATCTCAAAAAGCATAGTGAATTAGTGCCTGAATTTTTTACCACATGTACACAAATATCTCTCCTCTATCTCTTCAAAATTTCACAATCTCACACATAGCAGAAGAAATGTTATAGTGAAAATTCCAAGATGACTTGTTCACTCCAAAAATCACATTTTTGCTCCACCTTAAAAACCCCAGGAGTATTCCCCAACTTTGCTTGCACACCTCAAATCTCTTCTCACTTGGGTGATATTCAAATACACTCATCTATCCTTTATTTATAGTTTTTTTGCATACACTTATGGGTTGAATCATAAAATTGGTTGGACCAACTTGTACATTTTGGCTAGGCTTACCTAACAGAATATTTCCTTATATCTCCTTATTCCTATGGAATGAGAGACAGTACCATATACGATTTTAAAGGTCTCTGAATAATATTTTCAACCATATATCATATAATCCCATTTGAGCTAGGCATTGAAAGTAGAAAGGAATTCAAAGATAGGGTATCCAAATTGGGCATAAAAAATCCAAAAACATTATTTTCAACAATCTCCATATTGCAATATTTATCCTAGGCATTTGTAGCCTCCCCTGTATTTGACAACAAAGAAAACAATATTTCCAAACATATCTCCCCTTTTCACTAATGGCAACCCTTATTAATTTTTGCAACAATAATTTAGTACCCTCTATGTCTACAACTCTCCTTGTATCCATAATCCTCCTTTTTCTACGAATAAGACCCCTTTGATATCAATGGAAAATGGTTTGTCACTAATACATATAAAATAATTATATTAATTTTCATCCATCTTGATGTTTTCAGAGTGGAAAGAGAAGAGGAATTAACTCATAGGACCATTTATGCTAGTGGGTTACAGTTTGGCGAATTGGGTCTAAAACCTTCCAGAAGCAGTTTAAGGCATCAAATAACATCTTTTGGGGGTAAAAGTTTTCCACTTAAGTTTTCATCCTCTAACTTTATTCTAAAAATAGATACATTTCTAATGTTACAAGGATAACCTCAATTATAGTCTTTATGCAAAATTTATGTCACCCAGAATTTGACCTTCTTGTTCAGTGCATCATGACTCGAGAGGATGCCACATCAACACTCATTATTCATGGAAAAGGGGTTATCCACAATATCATGACAAAGAAGAGTCTATAGGAGTTGAATATTTAACTCTAATTAAGAGTTGAAGGGGTCAAACTTAACCACTAGTAGGCTATTGGGGTGTGTTATAATTGAGCCACTAGGAGGAAAAGGGCTTCCATTATATTTGAGTGTATTTGTTCCATATAAGATAAAAGTAGCTTAGAGTGGATAGAGATATAGAAAACATAGATGGTTTATGTATTATAAGGGCCACAAACCATAAGTCTCACTTCTTTGTACATGCATTGTTGGGTCCCTATAATACTAGTGATTACCCCATTACTATTGTAATTGTACCCTTATTAATATTGTTGTGCCCCTATTATCCCCATATTGTTATTACTGTGCCCCATAGAATCCCTCTATTGTTTATTTTGTGGCTTTATATTATTATTGTTAGGTTGGCTGGGTTATATTGTGACTCCTTAGACTCCTATATATAGAAAGGAGGTTTTGTCATTTGAATCATCCAAGGAATTGTTCATTTATGTAATGTAAAGGAGGTTGCCCCCTCGAAGAGGCTGAATTCTAAGTCGCTGATCTATCTTTTTCTATATTTTCTTGAGCTGGTTTCATAACAGAGTATGCAGAATGGAACTAGTATCCATCTGTTTCTCCATATCTATCAAGTTGTTTTCCAACCACTCTGACTGGTTGGCATATTTTTCAATCTTTGGCCTGGACTCATTCATAAAAGGGCTCAATTTAAATTTGAGTCTTAGTTTGTTTATGACACATAAAGGGTCATATTTCCATTTGAAACTGTTACTAAACTTCATTTCTTGTAAACATTTTTCTTCTTCTTCTCCAGCCCTATTATTGCAGATAAAAGGACCAAGCTGGTTTTTAATTTTAAACTATGTTCTCTTCCTGGCTGATAGAAAATTCACATCATCTGAGTTTATGATCTACCTGATATACTCTAATACAAATATCCTCATGGGGAGATATTTCAGAATTTTATAGGGAGTGAGCTGGCATCCATATATCCTAATTTCAGTGTGGTTTTGGTATAAATACAAGTCTCCTATTCTACTATGTTTGGACAACTGCAAAATTTCTTTATCTCATCACTAATCCTCGCTTGATTGCTAGTGCTTAGCTTATTAACTGTTGGGTGAAAAAATGAATCAATGAACTCCTTGTAGCTGAAAATAGTGGAATATTTTTGGATTAAGGGTGTCCAAAAGATAATAGACCTAGGATTGCCCTTAGTGTCCAACTTTTGGATGTTAACTTGAAACATGTATGATTGGAAATATAGGAATATATGGAACAACATTGAAGAGTATTTGAATGTTCTTTCATCTGGCAATCTGATCAATTGATCATGGATTCTGTCTGCTAAGAACTGGGCAAAATTGAAAACTATTTCTTAAGGCTTGTCTAGGAAAAAATAGAAAGGAAAGAAAGTATAGGCTCATCTACATGCTCATCAGTGGTATATACTAGAATACAAGACATCATGGTTACAATCTGTATTGCCCTCTCGGAGAAAATGGTGGCAGTGATCCGGATTTAAACAAGAACGCAACAAAATACAAAGATAACCATATACACAAATATGCATCGGAAATAATACTTCATTTCATTAATGGAAAATACTGAAATATGCTTACAACCAGAAATGGAAATAAACCAGCTA
>APFE031623701.1:690259-703074 GCA_000404065.3 Pinus taeda
AAGGAGGTTTCCCCCTCGAAGAGGCTGAATTCTAAGGCGTTGATCTATCTTTTCTATCTTTTCTTGAGCTGGTTTCATAACATGCATCCATTTCCATTCAAAGAAAGAGACAACATAACAACCTCACCTTCCAACTAGGTTTTCTCCTGAAAGGGTTTCCAATGTCATATCTTGTTTTCTTATTGTTGCAAGTGATTATATTTGTGTCTATTCTCTATTTTACACATTTTATATATTGAAAAAATAACTTAATAAATCTAGAATTCTAACGAAACATAACCCTCCCAATATAGATTTCAAAATTTGAGTATAATTTTATTAGATATGTTGTGATGAACTGTCCAATGGAATATCCATGATAGTTCAAAATTCATATTAGTATCAAAATAGGATTATTTGGGTATATTGTGGGAAATTGAATGTGATCTGAATTGGTTAAGTCAAAATTCATAAAACCATAACCATGACTGGTGAATTTGTTAATAACCCTCAAGATGTTGTTGATGATCTTTAGTATTATATCAACAATGTTGCAACTCCAAGAGTATCAACTTTAGTTATCAACCCACATTTCATACAAAATTAAGAGGTTCAACACTAAATGTGCATCAAGAACTATTTATGTCTTCTTCAAATCCTTATGCAAGTGAGATACATTGTAGAGTAGGTTAGATGAACATAAATATAGTCAAGTTGATGAGATAACTATGCTACAGGAAATTGAAATTGCAGAAATGAAATAGAACACACCTATGCTAATTTCAAGAAATGGAAAGCACACTTTCTTGAAAACAAAAAACTTCGAAAATAAACTTGAAATCCATGTTGCAAAAGCTAAAAAAACACTCAAAAAACATACTATAAAAGCTTCTAAAGAAAACTTCATGAGATCTCTAACCTTCCAAACTCCATCCTCAACATCCCAAGCTTGTTCTAATATGTTATGGAAACTAAATAAATAATTTATTGTTGAACTAGACAAAGAAAATGAGTTGTTTGTAGAATTCTACATGTTTCCTTATTTTTCTACAGGAAAAACCAACAAGCCAATGAAATAGTTGAAATGTAAATTTAAGGTGACAAAAGGGGTAGGAATGATATTATTCAAATAGTAATGCATGAAACAACTAATTCTAATCTTAAACACTATGAAACCAAGTTCTATTCATCCTCTGTAGTCATAATCTTAGTTTCACAGTAAAACAAGAAATTTCAAAAATTGTAACAATAAATGAAATGAAAAAAGACTTGGAAGTGCAATGATAAGCAATATGAGTGATTAAGGTGCTAAAACATTGTATAGATGACATGCAAATACATTTAGTTCATAAAACTACCTACTTAACCAAGCATAAAGCTATCAAACTATAATTATATAAATGTTGATTCAAAAGATAAACAAAAAAAATGTTTTGAAATAATAACAACATAAATACAAGAGGGCTTTGAATACCCCAAGGTGGGCCCAACCTAAGGATGCTTAGAGTCCTTGAAGGAGAACCAAGCTAAAATTTGAAATTAGGAACTGCTTCTATTGAATAAAAATTTGTCACATCAGGAATTGCAATGCTACAAACCTTACTCAAAAATATCAAAAACGTAAGCTCTTTCTAATACATTCCTTCCCTATTACCCCAAGGGCCAAATCGAATCTCTTATTTATACATCGGGTAGGGGAGTATCCTCCTTGAGAGAAGGGATGCATTTCTCTCCAAAAATCCTAAAAAGAAGGGATCTTGCATCGCATTTAACTAACAACAATAGTAGGAGGCATTGAATGCTCTAAGCCAACAAAGTTTAAGTCCTCCTACAGTAGGGGAAAGTCCCCAAAATCTCTTCAATACTAGATTCTTCAAAATCTATTCAATATCTTTATCAATAATGCACAAAAAACATAGTAAGGAATATAAAGCATGAAAACCACATCAAATCTTTTAAGAACTCATTAAGCTAGGAAAAAATAGCATTAAGTGAAAAATGTGGGGTCAAACATTACTTTATGAACCTAGGAATGAACTGATGGGCCTTACTATTACCTATTTTCGAGGCCCATTATACCCCCCTATAGGAATTGTTGCTCACCCTTGAGCAACTCAATCTTCTTCTCTTCTCTCCTCCTGTTCATTTAATTATTTTATTATCTACTTGATATCCCAAGCTAAACTAAGTTGTGGTTGTCCCTAGTAGATAAAATCCTACATTGTCGTCTATGTCTATATATACCCTCAACATACCAAATTTGTTTATTTATTTTTAAGATCAAACATTCACTAATTTACCACTCTTAATAGTTTACAGTCTATGGATCCATATCTAATCTTAGTAATGCGTACAAGGCTATGGTGTTCTACTACTCATTGTTAAATGAATACAAACGTTATATAAGTCATTTCCTTATCATTCTTTTATTAGTATTTGAAATTTTGTATAAAAACCCAGTTTTAGAATTTCTACTAAGGAAATTACATTCCGTGTACAAGCTATACAGTAAAATGCTCTCTTATTTAACTTTTTATTAGAAAATTTTATAAAAAAATGATTCTCAATCCCATATCATTATACATATAAATTTAAACCAAAAAATGTAATTCTTGTCTACACAACCACACCATACTTAAATTGTCACCCATCTTAACATTAAACCACACTTTCTTTTACAAACAACTAAGCTTATGAATATTTATATGGCTCTCTTTACCATTTCGATAAAATGTTTGGTATATTGATTCTCGGTTTATCATGAATTTCTCTTGTAACCTTTGTTTAAAAATGGACCTTAGTCCAATCTACATTATTTAATGTTATTGACAAGGAAATTTATTCGTGACTCTTACACCATACTTATAATTATTAACATATGTGATACTTTAAGGATTCATCAATGTATGCAGTACGTTTCTCTTAAAGAAGTTCCTCACTTTGAATTATATATATATATATAATATATATATATAAGATTTGGTTTTATTGTTCTCTTTTCGATGTGGTATTATACGAATATAAAGTCGAATTACATGTTATCGACGCCCTTCTAGATTATTGTATGTCCGAGTGGGAAGTTCATCTCTTCTGCCACGTACGTATGTAGTACTGTGATGACCTAATCAACGAGTCATATTTATTTAACAATAATGATGCAATTAGGTTTTCATTGTTAGTTTAATGGCCGGCCTTGGTTTTCTTTTATGCCCCTTACCTCTCCTCTCTTTGGATATGTCGCTTTGCAGCTTAGGGTTTCACCCTTATTTTTCAACGATTCTATGAAGCGCAATTCCAACAGGTGGATTCTAAAATTATTTTCTACCTACATCCGTCACATGGAGGCATTTGAATTTTTTGTTTATTCCAGCTGCGTAGGGTCATAATCTAAAATGTGTCAAAAACCTGAACAAAGGTAAAGGTAAGTATATTTTTAACTTAAGTTTGAAATTGTTTGTTTGAGCTCAAGTTTATGATTTCATGATTTTTTAGAAGAAAAAACTGCATGTTATATTATATTAAAGCAATATAAGAGATCATACAAATTCTAGTAGATCGTGTGTTTCATAGGCGCCAGCTATAGGAAGTTCAGTGGGAACATAGAGTGTTAAAAGAAAATACATATATGGAAACTGAAACAATGTCTAGAATGGTGTGGTGCATAAAGATCATTCTGTAGAAGAGCTGAAGGCCATCCATTGATTTCATGATTGTGTCTTCGTAGGTTTACAAACATGTTTTCTAAATATGAAGGTAATCATTATTTGCGTACAAAATTGTCCTTCGGGAGGGAAAGTGAAACATTCTTACCCAGTGAAAATTTTCGAGGACCTTTGTTATAATTACTCTTCTTTATCTATGAAGAACATATGGATTTTAATTCCCTTATTTTTCTATACTCTAGATTATTTTTACACCTAACATGGTTGCAACTAAGGGTTTTATTCTGTTTTATACTTTAGGGATTTTTGTAGATTTTCCACATAAATTCAAATTGGTAATTGTAATTTACTAAAACAATAGACTTGAATCTATTTTATGTTGGCATTATGGTACATGTGTTTTCTTTAATGACCACCCACATATAGGTCAGTTCATAAATGATAAAGAGATGTATGATGGAAACTCACATTGTAACAGGTCTATTTAGAGGTCACAGAGAAATGGCACAGAAGAAGACGATGATGGGACAAAGGATTACAGATGAGAATATTCAGGAAAGAGAATGTTTTAAGTTGTATAACCTGGTTAACCTAGTCCAAGTTGTGTATACACGTAGGTACACAGAATAAAAGGTGTGTATACATATGCATACAATTTCACAAAAGGAAAAGCGTATATGGGATAGAAAATTAAGGTTAAAGAATACCAAGGGTCCATACCATGGTATTAGCCCACAATATTGAGCAGAATAACGGTTACTTGATCCCGTCTAAGAATACCATAGGTTCTAAGTGTTGTTTTGGTGCATGGTATTGACAAAGGCTCTAGTATATAAGGAGGAGAAGATCAAAGGGCTAAGTGTGCAAGTGAAAGGGTTTTTCATGAATACTTGTATCTGAATTATATTTTGTGTTGTAAGGGCTATGGTTATGTTATAGATTTGAAATATCTTTTTCACCCTTAGATACAATGTTGGATCAGGATCATGAGACCTGGAATGACTTATCGTTGTATGATCTGATAATGAATAGGCTAGATTTGAATGCTAACACTGTCATGCTTTATTATTTAAATGCTATGATCTAGGTATATCTGAAGTCTTGAAAAGCTGCAAAGTTATAAGTCATTATTCGCAAATCTATATGCAGATTCGCCTCAGTGAAGGCGCGTATATATGTGGATTCAATACTTCCAAGTAGCGTATGCAGAGGAAGGGATTGTTTTTCATAAATGACTGATCTATCTCATCAATGTTGTTGTTTTATTGATGTCTTCATTAGATCTGAAGTAAAACTGATTGTATAATGAGGTTTAGTCTCGCTGACTGATTGATTCAGTAAGAAGGGTGATCTATGTTTCTATCTGTTTAGAACTCTGTAATATGATACTAGATCTTAGAATATATTTGGTTAGTACATTTTTTGGCTAAGAAGTTTTGTGATTCAGTATCTTTAGAGGTATACACAGGTTGGGTTACAGAAAGTAGCGTATACACGCACGTTGTCCTCATTGATGTAGTGTATACATTTTTTCATATGGTTTTTGAGGTTACAATTGGTTCTGGTTGTTGATGCAGTGTCCTGGGTTCAACTCTATGTTTTGGTGACAGTAATCCGACTATTCAGATTTATTGATTGTGTTTTTCTTCAGAGTTGATGGGTTTCAGTGATTGGGTGATGCAGTTGCATTTGATGGATGTATTATAGTGGTGATTGATTTTGATCTTTAATGTTACTGATGGGCCCAATAAGAAAATTTGATGAAATGTGGCCTACATATTGTGTTGATGTGTAACAAGAGTATCCAGTCTAAAACTTTATGAAATGTGGCCTACCTATTGTGTTGATGTGTACCAAGAGTATTCATTCTAAAACTTTATGAAACGTGGTCCCTGGAGAAAGAGTGAAGGTGGTAGCCCTCTGTAGGTCGATGCTTACATACTGGTAAACATATGAGCCAGTGCAAGATCTATGGGATTTGAGCTCCCTTCCAGTAGAAGTTGGAAAACAAGTGAAGGTTTTAGCCTTTAGCAGGTAGATGCCCGCGTACTAGAAAAATTCTGCACTAGTAAAAAACTTGTAAACACTTTTTTAATAAGAAAATTGAAGAGTGAAATGATAGCAGCAGTGGTTTTTTCCCACATTGGGTTTGCACCTGAAAAATCCTATTGTTCATGTGTGCTTCTCATGTGTGTTGATTTATTCTATTCTTATTGCATTTGTTTACTGCTTAGTAAATGCATCACACTCTAATTTAAGTTCAACAGATAATGAATCAGTTGTTTTACAAGTTTATTATCTATACACTGTTTTCATTCATTATTGTCGTGGACATACACTATTTGGTTTATGTAAAATCATGTATATAGTTGAAAAGGAAAATTATTATTATGAAATTTTAAATACTAATTCACACCCCCCCCCCTCACAGTATTTTTCCCAACTTTCCTCATCAGCGCAAACAATTAAATGATCAAGAAATCACAACATAAACATGAGAAAAAATTCAATCACACATATGCTCAGAGATTTATCTAAGGGGAAAGAAACTGCTCAAAACCCCTTCTTATCTGTATTGCATAAGTTAGAAAACAGAGAATACTTATAATGCTTTCTCAAGCCTGAGAAAACTTTGCACTAATACAATCTATGTCACTGCTTACTAGATGAGGCTTGGCCAATACTTAAAAAATTTTTATGCTTTCCCAAGTCCCTATTTCCTTGTGCTATTTCCTTGGGAATTAACCCCCTATTAATTAGGTAAATATCCATCTAGAACTGCACAATCCTCCATAGGCCTTCCTCTGATTGCATGCACCATCTATACAAATCAAAAAATTATACAACTAATACTACACTTCCCTTGAACTATAATATCAACTAGATAACTCGAGTTATCTACATGCATCAATTTTTTTGGGCTTATTGATGAGTTAACGAGTTGATCACTAGTTGATGCACCCCACTGTCTGATCCTACACTAGTTCATAATAAGACAGAACTAGTTAAACTCACAATAACTCAAACTAACTGAACTAGATTGTTAGAAATTAACAATCATTAATAAATAAATACAACTCACAAGTTTCCTACTTGAACTAACTAATTTAAGTGAATGATAAGTCCAATATCACTATGGTTAAACTCCTCCAAGTATTTTTATGAAATTATAATTCAAATTTCTCCTAATTAATTTGGGCAAAATTAAATTAGGAAATTCTTATTTCATTTTCAACACTCCCTCTTAGTAAGAAAGAGATTATCTGATACCTTGATCCTACCTCTATTGAACTCAAATTTTCTCTTTGACAAAGCCTTTGCCAAAATATATGCATCATGTTCCTTTTTAGGAATGTACTCCAACAACATGATCTGCCTCTGCGCACAATCTCAAATATGGTGATACTGGATGTCGATATGCTCAGAACAATCATGAAAAAAATGGATTCTTAGAGTGTTTGATACAACTCTGATTGCCATAGTAAATCATAGTAGTATGAATGTAGACATGTACTATGCTTCTATTGAGTTGAGTGCAATAAATCTCTTCTTCCTATTGTACCATGAAACCGCTACTGACCCAACCCTAAAAATACCTCGTGATGTGCTCTTCCTGTCTAATCGACTTCTTTCCAAATCTACATCTATGAAGCCTTCCAACTTCACTCCCTCTATCTACCAATCCAAAGACCCAAATGAGGGGTGCCTCTAAGGTATCTCAACACATGCTTTACTGCCTTCCAATAGAGTTTGGTTGTCTTAACCATTCCTTGACTAGGCTTATTAACTGCATAACACATTTATGCTCATGTGTTCACTAAATAAATGAGTGAACCCACAAGCTACTTGTAAATGGTAGCTTCCACCACTTCACCTGAAGTAGCATCTTCCTTCCTCCAATTCCCTACTAAAGGAGTCTCATAGGTTTGCTACTCTCCATGTGGAACTTCTTCAGTATCTCATGGGCATACTTTCCCTAAGAGAAAAAACATTCCTCACCTTATTTTCATACTTAAATACCGAGAATATATTGCATGAGCCCCAAGCCCTTCATCTTGAATTCTATTGACAAATTGTCTTTACAAGAATTGGTCAAATTCTCATCACCGATTAAAATTAAATCATCAACATATAATACTATAATCAATAATTTACCTTCAAAAACAATATGGTAAATGTTTGCATCTGCTTCACTTTTTGTGTATCTCAACCCGGTAAGATATATGTCAATCCTGCTGTACCAAGCACGAGATGCTTGTTTTAATCCATGAAACACTTGCTTGAGTATGCACACATGTGAATCTCTATCGAAGGTATCAAATCCTTCCAATTGTTCAATGTACACATCCTCCTCAATGCTTTCATTGAGCAATGTTTTATTCACTCCATCTGATGGATCTTCCATCCCATCTGCGTTGCGAGAACTATAATTTATATATTTGAAGAGTACCTTGCTACTGGAGCAAAGGTCTCCTCATTGTCAATTCCCTCCACCTAAGAGAACCCCTTGGCCACAAATTTGGCCTTGTTTTTCTCGATGCTTCCATCCGCTGCTTGCTTCACCTTGTAGATCGGCGTGGATCTTACAACTGACTTTTCCTTTGGTCTTAGAACCACTTCCCAAACATTGTTTCTAATAATGGAGTCATACTCCTCTACCATGGCATAAACCCA
Source organism: Pinus taeda (assembly GCA_000404065.3). Taxonomy (NCBI): domain Eukaryota; kingdom Viridiplantae; phylum Streptophyta; class Pinopsida; order Pinales; family Pinaceae; genus Pinus; species Pinus taeda. Next base: position 698,575 of record APFE031623701.1, read on the forward strand.
TACATATTGTTGTAATACTTCCTCGAATGAGGATTTCTTAGTATCTGCAAGCTCACTCATCGGAGTGATGTAGCCAGTGTACAGATCTAGTGACCTCCTTTTCCTGTGTTGTGATGTGGGTGCTCCCACATTCTCTCTAGCATCATGCAATAATCTGATGAGGAATCTTGTTCTGAAAATAAACGGATGTGTTGCATGCTTCATCCCACAAGTGCAATGGTAGCCTTTGGCCATGCAACATGGCCCATGCAACTCCCACAATACTTTTGTTCTTTCTCTCAGCCACCATTCTACTGTGGGTTGTGGGGTGTTGTCAACTCCCATCAAATGCGTTCTTTTGCACATAATTTATTGAACTCATTCGACACATATTCTCCACCGTTATCGCTCCTGAGAACCTTGAATTTCTTATCAATCTCTTTGTCAACAAGTTCTTTAAATTAAAAAAACTTGGAGATTTTATGTTCTTTCTTATGCATGAAAACGATCCAGCACTTCCATGAGAAATCATCTACAAATACTACATAATACTTGTGCTTAGTAGTGGACGCTATAGAGAAAGGTCAACACACATCTAAGTGAACTCTTTTGAGGACTTATTACACTTTACTGTCCCGGTCATTGAAGGTGTCTTTTGTGTACTTCCCCAAAGTAAACCCTTTGCATGCATCCCACTGCTCTAGTGCTCCTTTGGGAATTGCTATAGAAATCTGATGCATGATCTTCAAAGCACGATGATGAAAATGGACAAATCTTGTATGCCATAATTTACCGGTGTCTCGGATCTGCACCTTCTCTTCTTTTGTTCTCAACACTATACAATCATCTACATCCAATTTATAGAGGTTCTTCACACAAACCCGATCCACTTCACCTATCCTATGGCGGCGTGTCTAAGGAAATCCTTTCCTTTGCTAAATATCACATCATAGCCATAGTCTTCCAACATAGCAATTGAAATGATATTCTTCTTCAAACTCGGAACATACATGACATATTTTAATGTGAATGGGAGTTATAATCCATATGAAATGTAATTGTAGGATCCTAGTAATGCTATACCTTCCATCATCTCCCATCTTGATGTGCATCTTGAGGTCCTTGTCCTCCAAGTCACTAAAAAATTCTCAGTTTCCCATCATATGGAATGAGGCTCCGCTATCCATATACCACACACTGCCTGTCACTATATTAACCATATAGGCTATCAGGGTGAAATCAACTTCAAATTGTGAAGCTAAGGCTCCACCTACCACTCCTCCTGGGGGCTTCTTACCTGCCTTCTTGTGTGGACACTTTGTGGAATCGTGTCCCAGTTCATGATAGTGAAAGCATATGATTTTTGGCAAGTCTTTCTCTTTCCACCTTTATCTATTCTCTTTTGGATTGGGATTTCTTCCCTTTCCCTTTATTTTATTTTCCATCCATGACACCGTTCTCCTAATCCGTTGCTTTGGATGAGGCCCCATCTCAAGTGTTCCACCTGAACTCGTCCTACACCAACTCTGAACAAAGGTGATCCCAATTTGGTAGATTCTCCTTCCCATTTACCAAATCCTAGTAGTTGTGCAACCTCTTGGGAAGGCCTATACAAGCTAGGCTCATGAGATCATCTTCAACAACTGTAATAATAATTCTCCCAAGTTCATCTCGAAATTGGGTTAACTTGCTTGGGTATTGTGGTATTCTGTCGTTCTTTTCCATCTTGATCTTCTAAAGATTATCTTTAGTGCCAAGTTCCTATGGTCAATGTTGTTATGAAACAAGTTTATAAAGGCTTGCCACATTGAATATGGAGTCTCTCTCCCATGGAGATTCGAGACAATATGATCTTGAACTCCCTCCAATATGATCCTCCTCACTTTTTCCACACATTTCTTCCACTCTGCTAGATATTTAGCATCAGATGTTGGAGGCTTAGGGATATCATGATCTATGAATTCCTTCAGGTGATTATCTTCCAACACTTTCTCCATCCTATCCTTCCAAGAAATATAATTTGAGCTTCCCTCAAGGGCATACTTGAGTCTCAATTTAAAGAACAAAACCCTGCTAGCTCCAAAGAATGATACTACAAATTCGATTCACCTACAAAGGTAACTTCGAATTATCCTCTCTATTGTGATTCCTGATCTAATACCATGTAGATCTTCCAAGTAGATTCAAACTACTAATTGTAATTTACTAAAACAATAGAATTGAATCTACTCTACTCATTAGCGAAACAATTAAATGATCGAGAAGTCACAACATAAATATGAGACAAAATTCAATCAAACATATGCTTATAGATTTATCTAAGGGGAAACAAACTACCCAAAACCCCTTCCTATATGTATTGCATAAGTTATAAAATAGAGAAGAATTACAATGCTTTCTCAAGCCTGAGTAACCTCTGTGCTAGTAGAATCTATCTCACTGCTTTCAAGACAAGCCTTGGCCAATACTTAACCAATTTTCTGCTTTCCCAAGTCCCTATTTCCTTGGGAATACTTAACCAATTTTCTGCTTTCCCAAGTCCCTATTCCCTTGTGCTATTTCCTTGGGAATTAGCCCCCTATTAATTAGGGAAATCCCCATCCAGAACTGTGCAATCCTCCATAAGCATTCCTCTGATGCTATGCACTATCTCTACAACCTGGAAAATTATACAATTGATAGTACACTTCCCTTTAACTCCAATATCAAATGGGTAACTTGAGTTATCTACATGCATCAATTATTTTGGGTTGATTTATGAGTTAACTAGTTGATCACTAGTTGATGCACCCGACTGTTTGATCCTCCACTAGTTCTTAATAAGATAGAACTAGTTAAACTCACAATAACCCATATTAACTAAAACAGATTTCTAGAAATTACAAATCAATCATAACGGAATACAACTCACGTGTATCCTACTTGAACCAACTGAATTAACTAAATGACAAGTCCCATATTACTATAGTTAAATTCCTCCAAGTATTATTATGAAATTTGAATTCAAATTTCTCCTAATTAATTTAGGCAAAATTAAATTAGGAAATCCTTGTTGCAGTTTCAACACTCCTCAGCAAGAAAGGGATTATCTGATACCCTGATCCTGCCTCTATGGAATTCAAATTTTCTCTTTGAAAAATCCTTTGTCCAAATATCTGCATCATGTTCCTTTGTAGGAATTTACTCCAACAACATGATCTGCCTCTGTACACAATCTCTAACATGGTGATATTGGATGTCGATATTCTTGGAACGATAATGAAAAACAAGATTCTAAGAGAGTTTTATACAACTCTGATTGTCACAGTAAATCATAGTAGGATCCATCATCTGATCAAATAACCCAAAAAAAAAATTTCTCATCCACATAGCCTCACATAATGCTTGGCTTGCAACCATGTATTCTACTTCTGTTGAGTTGAGTGCAACCAATATTTGTTTCTTGTTGTACCAAGAAATCACTACTGACCCAACACTGAAAATCCCTCGCGATGTGCTCTTCCTGTCTAATGGGATTCCTGCCCAACATGGATCTATGAAGCCTTGCAGCTTCACTCCCTCTGTTTTCCTATACCAAATACCAAATTGAGCGGTACCTCTGAGGTATCTCAACACATGGTTTGCTAACTTGCAATAGAGTTTGGTTGTCTTCACCATTGCTTGACTAAGATGGTTAACTACATATCACATGTATGGTCGTATGTTCACCAAATACATGAGTGAACCAAAAGTTGCATGTAAATGGTAGCTTCCACTAATTCACCTGAAGTAGCATCTTCCTTCCTCCAATTCCCTTCTAGAGGAGCCTCCATGGGTTTGTTGTTCTCCATGTGGAACTTCTTCAGTATATTATTGGCATACTTTTCCTAAGAGATAAAAAGTTCCTCATCTCCTTTCCATACTTCCATATCGAAAAAATAATGCATGAGCCTCAGGTCCTTCATCTTGAATTCTCTTAATAGATCCTCTTTACAAGAATTGATCAAATTCTCATCACTAGTTAAAATTAAATCATCGACATATAATAATGTAATCAATAATTTACCTTCAAAAACAATATGGTAAAGGTTTGCATCTACTTCGCTTTTGTGTAGGCTTAACACGGTAAGATATCTGTCAATCCTTGTGTAACAAGCATGCGGTTGGTTGGAAAAAATACTGAGAGGGGGGGGTGGGGGGGGGGAGGGGTGCGGGTGAATCAGTATTATCAAGTCAAATATTCCTTTTTCAAAATCAAATGATATATGCTACTTCAGTTAGTTAAACCCGCGTATATACGCAACTATGTAGAAGGAAACCCGCGTATACCAAGCAAACTTTTAATTTAATTTATCTTTCTGATTATGATTGTTAATCTGTGTTTCAGAATCAAATAACCAGTAACCAGAACAGTAAAATAGGGTAGAAAGACAATCACACACAAGAACACAAGATATAAGGTGGAAACCCAATGTTGGTGAAAACCACCTGCTGCAATTCGTCTCTATCTTCTTTTAAATTAGAAACTTCTTTTACAATGTA
>APFE031623701.1:709881-732171 GCA_000404065.3 Pinus taeda
GGGGGGGTGAATCAGTATTATCAAGTCAAATATTCCTTTTTCAAAATCAAATGATATACGCTACTTCAGTTAATTAAACCCGCGTATATACGCAACTATGTAGAAGGAAAGCGACGTATACCAAGAAAACTTTTAATTTACTTTATCTTTCTGATGATGATTGTTGATCTGTGTTTTAGAATCAAATAACCAGTAACCAGAACAGTAAAATAGGGCAGAAATACAATCACACACAAGAACACAAGATATAAGGTGGAAACCCAATGTGGGTGAAAACCACCTGCTGCAATTCGTCTCTATCTTCTTTTAAATTAGAAACTTCTTTTACAATGTACTGGTGCAGTCCTTTACCAGTATGCAGGATGCAACCTGCAGAGAGCTACAACCCTCTCTCATTCTCCAACTTCTCTGGAAGGGAGCTACAACCCCCTTTAGCTCTTGCACTAGCCAAGATACTAGTACATAGGTGCTGGCCTACAGAAGGCTACAACCTTCTCTTTCTTCCAGGGACCATGTTTCATAAATTTTCAAACTGGATCCATGAACAGCAATCAATCATCAAGAATTTCTCCATCAATCAATCTCTTTTTCACCAATAGATCTGAATCAAGTAGATACTTCTCTGACATTTGTACCCAAAACACAGTACCAGAAACCACACACCAAAATCTGAACCCAAAACACAGCAACAATAAATAGTAGCAGCTAGATCACAACTCAAAATATATACGTTATTTCAATAACCTGCAACATGCGTGCATACGCCTTTGTGTTTGGAACAACCTGCGTATACGCTTTTTTCATTCACTAAACCAGCGTGTATACGCGCCTTCGCTTCACTGAACCTGCGTACAGATCTATAAAGGATAATTCGCACTTTCAGATATTCAAACACTAATTAACCCAGATTATCAGTGTTATAGATCAAGCAAGCACCACATATAACAGACCAAAATCATACAAAGATACTATCATTCAAGCTTAAAGATTATGACCCAACAATAGAACTTATCCTTCTCTTTGCGCTAAGGTTCCTCCTTTATTCAAATCTAGATCTACACCATAACCCAATTACCAGTATTCCAGATCTACCACTTTTTCAGATATTCAATAATAATTCAGATAATCATTTGCCACATGATCTCCTTCCTCTTTTATAGTCTTAGGCCTTCCACAATACCACGGTCCAAAATCATAATAAACCAATACCATTGACCCAATACTAGGGATCAACACATCCGACGAGATGCCATGGTCCAAAACCATAGGTTCAAATACCAAGGACTAACTAACATGGTCCAAAAATAATTTTTCCAACATATACGCGCTTTTGTAATGTCTAACCCGCGTGTATACGCGTCTTCGTCTAGATGAACCTACGTATATGTCTTTTCCTTTATTCTGAAAGCCTGAACTGAGATCTATTACCAAAGAGAGTTGCCATCAAGGACAACACCTGTGCCATAGCTCTAAATCAGTGCCAAAATGCCAACAGGGTACTTATTTCAATCCATACAATGCTCGCTTGAGTCTTCACACATGAGAATATATATCGAAGGTCTAAAATCCTTCTGGTTGTTCAATGTACACCTCATCCTTAATCACTCCATTGAGGAATGTTTTCTTCACGTCCATTTGATGGATCTACCATCCCATCTGTGTTGTAAGGACTATAAATGATCTAATTGAAGAGTACCTTGCTACCGGAGAAAAGGTCTCCTCATATTCAATTCCCTCCATCTGAGAGAACCCCTTGGCCACAAATATGGTCTTGTGTTTCTCGTTTCTTCCACATGTTGCTTTCTCTACCTTGTATATCCACCTGGATCCTACAACTAACTTGTCCTCTGGTCTTGGGACCACTTCCCAAACATTGTTACTGATATTGGAGCCGTACTCCTCTACCATGGCATCAACCCATATTGGTTGTTTCACTTCTTTCTCGAATGAGGATGGATTGGTGTCTACAAGCTCACTCATCAAAGCCATGTAGCTAGTGTACCAATCCAGTGACCTCCTCTACCTACATTGTGATATGGGTGCTCCCACATTATCTCTAGCATCATGCAATAATTTGTCAACTTCCCTAATGCACTTCCTTCCATCTTTAGATGTCTCTGCTGGAGTCGGTGTCTCCACTCTCTGCTCCTCTACTTGTGGCTTCTCCACAACTTCCTAAGGTTCTTCCTTTGGAGCTAAAATATCCTCAACTTAATGCAACTGAACCTCCCTCTCAAGAGAACACCTCATTGCCTTCTCCTCATCAAATTTTATATCTCTCCTCAAAACTGTCATCCTGAGAGATGGAATGTATGCACAAAAGTTGTGAGGTGTTTCAATGTACCCCACAAATATTCCCAACTCAGTTGTAGGCTCTAGATTTTTCCAAGAGTCCTTGGAAAGATGACAGTAAACTGATGATCCAAAGATCCTGAAGTGTGACACATATAATTTCTTCCCTGAGAAATCTTCCTCTCATGTACTCATGCCAAGCATATGATTAGGAATCCTGTTCTACAAATACAAAACTGTGTTGCATGCTTGATCCCACAAGTGAAATGGTAAGCTCTACTCATGCAACTTGGCTTGTGCAACTCCCACAATACTTATGTTCTTTATCTTAGCCACCCCATTCTACTGTGGATTGTGGGGTGTTGTCAACTCCCATCGAATTTCACATAATTTCTTGAACTCATTTGACACATATTCTCCATCGTTATCTCTCATGAGGTCCTTCACTTTCTTGTCAGTCTCTTTCTCAACAAGTGATTGAAATTCAACAAAATTGGAGAATGTTTGGTCTTTTTTCTGCATGAAAGCTATTGTCACCTTCTGAAAAGAGAGTTCAAGTTGTACAAAGAGGGAAAATTAATAGATATGTTTGAAGCTAGCCTCTGAACCATAGAATCACTCAAAGATAAATCAGACACCATCTAATGGCTTGTGCTTAGAATTATGTTTCCAACGGTATATGGAACTCCCCAAATGGACTCCAGAACCAAAAGTTAGAGCAGGTTGAAAATTACCTATGGAAACCAGAAAGCAAAGGAAAATGTTTAAGTTTAATCCTAGATCTCACAAATCGGAGTTTTCTAAAGCAGAAGCAGGGAGCACATTGGCAATCAGAAATAAGTGATCGCCTATATCAGATTATTGGTGATCAGAGGTCCTAGAGCATATCACAAATCGCATATCGGTGATCGCAAGAGTCAAAGAGAGCAAACACAGGCGATATTATGAAATTGCCAATTGTGATTTCCCAAGTGGCCCCAGTTGGCATTCGGCGGTTGCAAGAAATAAAGGGCGCAAACTCTCCCTCATACTTCTTCCAAGTGGGCCATGCCACATCGCACATTGGATATTGCAATGTTGGGGATAAGGCAAGCATCAGAAATCACCGGTATGTGGGATTCTATTTAACAAAGGGACGAGCCTCACAGACACGAGCCCAAAGGTCCTAGCACCCATGGAATAAAATCCTAGTCATAGCCTCTGGTCACATGAAGCAAAAGGGGATAAAGTGGATTGAATGTCCAGTCCTGTAAGCACCTTTAATGGGAAATCCCAATGTGATAAATCTTTGATAAAGTAAGGAAAAAAATTAGAGTGGTGGGTTGGAATCTGAGGCATTTAAGAAAGGAGATGCAGCATTCAAAATCGGCATGGGCTGACCCAATAAGGATCCTTGTGACATGAAACCAGGGCCAACACTGTTAGAGTAAATGAAAACATGGAAGCTTGGGAGGACTTGATGATCCAGCAGGGTGCTCCATGTAGATGCAAGACGAAGTATCGCCCAAACGTCCTATGCTTATGTATTGTGGCATTAAATTGATAGTCGATCGCTCCCAATTCTAGAGAATGAATGATTTAAGTAGTAAAGGTATAAGTGATGAGACTCAACTGGGTGGCACAGAAGGCCAAACTAAAGGCAAGTAATGACCCTAGTAAAGGAAATCCCAGGGATGGGCATGGGGATATTTTGTTGGCGTTTCCATATAAATTTTTACCTGTTTTGTAATTATGTAATGTGTTGACCATTTAATGAATCATTTAATCTTTTGCAGTCATTTTTTTGCCACAAAGCCATCCCAAGATGAGACAACTAGTCGATCTGGCATCTGAGGCTCGACTGAAGATATTTTGTTGTAATTGTTGTTCAATGCTCCCCTCTCCTGATAAATAGTGGGAAGAAACACTTCACAAAGGTTTAGAATCCTAAAAAAAGAACTACATGTTATTTTCAAGACTGTATGACATTATGATATGCATATTTCATAATATTAAGGAAATGGTGGTGATTCCTCCTTCGAGTACTTCAATATGTTACCCCCTGTTTAAATTCCATTACGTTCATGTTTCCTGTCTGATTTCAGGTAATCGTTAGAAATGTTTCATAAATTCTTACAGATTCACTTATATTGACTTGTTAATGCATGTTCCTATATGGATCTTTGAGATTATATCTTTAAAATTGTGCTCCATGAATAATCACACCTAATCCTCTTTCATCCATTATGTCTACCTGTAATTTAGATAAGTGTAGAATTCTAGATGCTTCAAGATCTATGTGATGAGTGTAGAATTCTTGACGCTTCAAGCTCTATGTGATGAGTTACTTTATCTCCTTATCTTCTCTTATCTCTACCAAAGCTTATTAAGTTGTAGGTCCTTGAACTACTCGACCTCCACTAGTTATACATATATTTCTGTGAGTTGTATATGTGAAGAGTACTAGAAATACATGGATTATGCCTTTAGATGAATGAACCAACCCATGCTACTTAATATATATATATATATATAGCCATATGTACAAAAATAATGTGTTGTCTCCAACTTCTTCAGAATCATATGAGACACAAAAAATCTAAATGTTCCAGGCACTGGTCTTGTAAGAAATCTGAGGTTATCTATGGAAGTGACAACACAAACGATCTAGAAATTTTGTAAGAAAACATCTACAAATATTACATAATACTTGTGCTTGGCACGGGACACTGTCAAGAAAGGCCCACTTGCATATGAGTGTTAGCACCATACATTGTACCTTTTTGGTCACATATTTTGCTATCATTTCACCCTTTTTCAATCCATATTTAAAGTCCATGTTATTACTTTAATCCATTTTTCCGAAGGTATACAATACTTCTTCTCATTACTATATGTTTAATTTATTTTACATATAAGTTTACATCACCTTCATAGTTAATCGTTGATCTAATAGTTGCTGAAATAGTTTTAAGACTGCAGACTTATCATTACAGTTTATGTTGTTGAAACAATTAGAATAGTGTGCAAATCATGTTGCTAAAACAATCTGTGATTTGCATTTTAGATTCGGCAGCAACAAGGGGAGATCATCGAAGGAGTTGTTACACTAGTTGTAACAACTACATTCCAAAGTTGGCATTGTCACAACCATTGTAACAACATTTTGTTAATGGAAGAACCAATTATCTTATTTTTAAGCATATCGGGTTAAAGATAGGATTATAATATAATCAATTGTAATAGATGTCTCCTCTTTAAAGAAAAGGAGACATCAACATTAGAGGGGCTACAGACAGATTGCGGGAAGGTCTACCTGAAAGTAAAGGGACTTGAATCTTTTGTAATATGATACATTGACAGATGAATAAAATATTGTTCTGAGCATTCCTTTTTAGTTCCTTTTTCTGGGGAATCTTGTGAGAAGGATAGGGCCCACCTTCATCACAAGATTCGCCTATCAATTCCTGTAGTGCGTTAAGTATTATTTTCCATTCATACCTTGTTAAATTTTGTTTACTGAATTTGCTTATGCATTATTGGAACTCTGTACTTATTGCTGAAACTTTGTTTTTCAATTGGTTATTGCATTGTTTTCATAAATTCATTCATAGCTAATCAGTGAGTATTTTAATTGGTAATCGGGTTTACAGAGTGATTTTGTGAAGCATAGTAATCAGAAACAGGTGCTGAAGATTCCTGCTTGGGGTATAGGGTCGTGTTCTCTATTATAGCATAACTAGTCTTTTCCTCTACAGATTGATTTCTTTTCCTAGAATGTTCTTTTTAATGTAATCAAGGATTCTTTGATAATTGTATGCAATAGAGAGATTGTTCTTGATGTAACTCAGAGTAGATATTCAGTTTGTTTAAAGCAAGGTGTAATTAGTGTAATTGTTGCTACAACTTTTCATTGCTTTTGGGATTGAGCATATACAGTGTGTGGTTGCCTTTGAAATAAACAGACTTCCCTGCGTTGAAAATTCATGTAGCACTTGGTTGTTTGAATTAATAAGCAATTAAAGTGACCAGAGCTATTTCTAGGGAAGGCAATCGTAGATTTCGAAAGCATTAATGTTTTTCTTTCAGACGTGCAGAATGCATGAGAGGACGCAAGAAAACTAACCCTACAGGTGGCAAGGGAAAAGGAAGAGGAGGAAGAAAGACCTTTATTGATGAGATTATATCAAAAGCTAAAACTTCTCATATGCTAAGCTCTCGAAATCCAAAGTCTCATCACTCTTTTCAAACAAACTACGAAACGAAGGAAGTTGTGGGCCCTGAAAAGGTTGAGGAAACAGTAGAAGATATTGAGGAACCAGTAGAAGACATTGAGGAACCATTCGAAGACATTAAGAAGCCAACAAAAAACATTGAAGACAGGACAAGTGCAGCAGGAGAACAACCAATGGAAGGGAATAATGAAGGAATCTTTGGTGGAAGACAGGTAGGAGGAGAAGGAAGAGATGAGAATTCTCTCTCTACCTTGGGATTTCCTATTGGTCATCTTCCTAGAGGAGAAACTCCCATGAAGAATATCCCACTTTGAGCCTTGCCTAACTTCCATGGTTTATCTTCTAAAGATCCTGGTGAGTTTCTTTTTGAGTTTGATATATTATGAAGAAGCTATGATTATGTTACTAATGCTCCGAAACTGAAGCTATTTCCAACGACGCTAAAAGGAAATGAACTAAGATGGTTCGTGAGTCTGGGAGGCCATGTAATCACAACATGGGAGAAAATGAAACAGAAGTTTTTGACCAAATATCAAGACTACTGCCATACAAGAGAAAAAAGGGAGGAACTATTTAAGATGATACAAAAGGTGGATGAAAATTTGGAAGACTTTGTGGAAAGGCTACAATATAATCTGCAGAGATCCAATCCACCCGATGTAAGTAAATATATTCTTAAAACAATATTATTGAAAGGGGTAAGGCATGATTGTCTAGACATGCTAAATATGCTTGGTAAAGGGGAAATATCTAAAGAATCATATGATGAAATTGTTAACCTCTTGAAAAGATGTTCAAGAGGAGTTGCAAGGAATAGATCAAATAATACGGATAATACATATTCAAGAGTTCAAAAATTAGCCAGGGGAGGAGCAACAAGAGCTGAAATAGGTAATTTACTTGAGGAATTTAAAAGTTCTGAAATGTTAAGTTCTTTTGCTTCACAGGTTGACACCTTGCAGGTTAAGAAGAAACAAGCTGAAGCAGAAGCTACTTTGGCTATCTTCTGTCCCAAATGCAGAGATAAACACCCACTAAGAGAATGCCCATTGGACAAAGTGCCAATTTGCACCTTTTGTGAGAAGGATCATGAAACACAACAATGCCCTTCTTTACTAGGAATAAAAGCAGTATTGCAACCAACCGAATAAGAAGCTGAAGCAGTCTATCTGCTGACACAAAGAAGGAAATGGCTACCACGAGGACAAGGTATGAACTCTAATATGCCATTCACATCTTCTAATCGTTGGAATAATTATCCTTCTTTTAATCAAGCAAACTACCCGCCCTTTAACCAGATGCAATACATGCCCTTCAATCAAATGAGTTACCCACCCATGCAACAAAAAAACCCTCTCTTCGTAGACCCAACAATGTGGACTCCTTGGCCTCCACAACAACAATCTTACTTTAATCAATGGAATCCAAACTGGAGAGGTCAACAACTCCTGTTTCCAAATCAATTTCCTCAGTTTCAACAACCACTCCCTTTACCATCAGGTGCTCCACCAAATAATCAAATGACAAGGCCCCAACTGCCTGTACAACCAAACCATAACCCCAATAATAAAGTTGTGCAAGTCATTGATATTTAGAACCAGCCTATACTTCTTGTTTTCCCTACGCAGTGTAATGATATTCATTTGCGATCTGGGAAAATAGTCGAACCCATTATTGATGATATTACCTCTTTTGATTCTGATAAAGAAGAGACAGAGAAAGATAATTTACATAAGGAGGTACAATCACCCTCTAGTAAGGGTGCTGAAACAACTAAACCACCATTCCCTGAGCATTTAGCTTTGACTAAAATGCCTGAGGCACCTGCTTTCAATCTTTTAGGGGAATTACAGAATCTTTATGTTAAAATTCCACTCTTACAAGCACTTAGAGATGTACCAATTTATGCCAGAACTATGAGAGATATTTGTATTAAGAAACCCAGTAGGAAAGCTAAAGATCCCCTTACAGTTCATGTTATGGGTGATCTATTTGCCTTAATGTCTGGTAAAGCCCCTCCTGTGAAATATGGTGATCCCGGACATCCTACGGTTACAGTAAAAATAAAAAAAACTATCATTTCACGAGTTCTGGTAGATTTAGGTGCTGCTATAAATATTATGACTCTTGAAACTTCACAACTATTACAGTTGAAGAATGTGATCAGAGAGACACCAACCATTCTAGAGTTGGCTGGCCGTTCTACAATCAACCGGAAGGAGTCATTGAAGACCTAATCATCTCAGTTGAATCCTGGAATTACCCAGCTGACTTTGTGGTATTGCAGACTAAAACAAAGTTGGGGGGACATCCTCTAATTCTGGGATGGCCCTGGTTGGCCACAGCCGATGCCTTTATCAGCTGTAGATCTAGTTCAGTGACAATTTCCAATGAATGTGAAACCAAGTAACTTACTCTCTACCCTCATGCCACACCCATGATTAATAATGATAATTCTGTATGGTTGGACTATGATGATAATGCTACAAAACCTATTTTGACTATTGGACAAGCTTTAAGTCTTAAATATACCACGGAAGATGAGGTAATTAGTAATTTCATTTATGAACCCTCCTCGATCACTTCTAAAACACATAATCAGTTGACTGCGATTTTGAAATCTGATACCCAGGAAAAGCTTAAATCTGAAGATCTACCTCAAACATCAACTACCATCTCCTCTAAAAGCATAACAGTAGAAATCGAACCTGGCAAGACATTGAACATAAACCCCAATTTAACAGATGCTGAAATACAACAACTTTGAAGTTATTTCGTGAAAATAAGGAAGCATTCGCATGGGACTATAAAAATATGAAGGAAATTTCTCCTAAATTATGTACTCATCGCATCTATTTCAAGGAAGGTTGTCGACCAATCTGTCAACCCCGGTGATGAATGAATCCCAATTTGAGAGAAATTGTTAAAGAAGAACTTCAAAAATTGCTTAATGCAAGGTTTATATATCCCATATCTGACAGTGAATGGGTTTCTCCATTAGTAATAGTACCTAAGAAAAACGAGAAATGGAGAGTGTGTGTAGATTATAGAGCCTTAAATAAAGCCACTCAAAAGGATCACTTTCCCTTGCCATTCATTGATCAGGTGTTAGATTGTTTGTCAGGGAAGAAATTCTTCTCTTTTTTAGATGGTTTTAGTGGATATAATCAAATCAAAATTGCACCCCAAGACCAAGATAAGACCACTTTTACTAGTCCCTGGGGAACTTTTGCCTATAGAGTTCTCCCATTTGGACTATGTAATGCGCCAACAACCTTTCAAAGAGCAATGATAGGAATCTTTTTTGATATGCTTAATGACTCTATGGAGATATTTATGGATGAATTTACCCCTTATGGTGTGTCTTTTGAAGATGCATTACAAAACCTTGAGAAAGTACTTAAACATTGTGTGCAAGCTCACCTTTCCTTAAGTACTAAAAAATGTCATATGATGATGAATGAAGGAATTGTACTTGGACACTTTATTTCATTTCAAGGAATTTAGGTAGATCCATAAAAAATACAGGTAATTCAGAACCTTCCTATTCCTAGAACACAAACTGATTTGAGAAGTTTTTTAGGACATGCAGGATACTACAGAAGATTTATAAAAAAAAATTCTAAAATAGCTTCTCCTTTGTTTGTGTTACTTATGAAAAATGTTGAATTCAAGTGGACTAATATTTGCCAGAAAGAATTTGATGAACTCAAGCATCATTTATCTACAGCTCCTATTTTAAGGGGAACTGATTGGGCACTTCCCTTTCATATATCCTCTGATGCTTCAGATACTGCAATTGGAGCTGTCTTGGGACAAGAGGAAAACCATCTTCCTTATGCTATCTATTTCATTAGTAATAATATGACTCCTGCTGAGCTTAATTACACAGTTACTGAAAAGGAATTTTTAGCAGTCATTTATGCTATTAATAAATTTCGACATTACATTACTAGTTACTCTACTTTTGTCCATACTGACCACTTGACTATTAAGTATTTAATGAAAAAATGTGTCACAAATTTTCGAGTCACCGGGTGGTTATTGTTATTACAAAAATTTTATATTACAATTGTAGATCGACCAGGGAAAGAAAATGTAGTTGTTGATTTCCTTTCTCAGTTAAAAGCTGGTGATAATACTCTAGTAGATGATTCCTTTCCTAATGAATATTTATTTGCAATATTTGCTCACTCACCTTATTATGCAGACATTGCCAATTATCTGGTTGTAGGGAAGTTACCATCACACCTATCACATCGAGAGAAAAGAAAGATCATTCAACAAAGTGCTCGGTATAGCTAGATAAGTGGGTGTCTTTTCTATATAGGACTTGATCATGAAATTCGAATATGCATTAGAGAATATGAGGTTTATGATACACTGAAGGCTTGTCATGATGACCCTTGTGGAGGGCATTTTGCTGATAAGCGAACGGCACATAAAATTCTGAGGATGGGTTATTATTAGCCCTCACTCTTCAAGGATGCAAAGAAATATGTTCGGACCTACAGTAGCTGTTAGAGAATGGGTCAACCTAATCATAGAGATGAAATGCCATTGAATCCCTAGGTAATACTTGAACCCTTTGAAAGATGGGCTCTAGACTTTGTAGGGCCCATTAATTCTCCATCCAATCAAAGACTTTACATATTGGTTTGTACAAATTATATGACTAAATGGGTGGAGGCTAAAGCACTCATTAAAGCTAATGAATAATTTGTTTTAGCCTTTCTATTTGAAGAAATCTTTGTTAGATTTGGAGTGCCTAGAGAGCTAGTTACAGATGGAGGACCCCCTTTCAATTCTTATGGTTTTAAAACCACCCTTCAGAAATATCATATTCATCATAGAATGACTACACCATACCACCCCCAAGCCAATGGACAGGTGGAAAGTACAAACAAAGTTATAGAAGCCATTCTAACAAAAATAGTGAAGGAAAATAGGAAGGATTGGTCTTAAAGGCTCCCTGAAGCACTATGGGCTTACAGAACTACCTGGAGAAATACTACAGGATTTTCTCCCTATGAACTGGTTTATGGTAAAAGTGTTGTTTTTCCTATGGAATTTGAAATTAAAACCTTAAGAACTTCTTTAGTTGTTAACCTTGATTTGACTGATGCACAGACAGCCAGGTTGCAGCAATTCCATGAATTGGATGAAAAGAGACTAGATGCCATCCATCAAACAACTATGATCCAACAACAAAGAACAAGGTGGCATGATAAAACCATGAAGCATAAGCAGTTCCAAAAAGGTAATTGGGCTTTATTGTATGATTGTCGGTTCGTAAATTTTTAAGGGAAACTATGTAGAAGATGGCTAGGACCTTACAAAATAGATACTATTTTTCCCAATGGAATAGTAAGGCTCCTAACAATTGATGATTCTAGAACACTATTATTAGTAAATGGTAATCGGCTTCATCTATACCAGCAACCCATTTCCAAAGAGGATTTTAAGGCCACTTGCATGGCAGATTCACATTATCTCTTTTTGGGGGAGCCTACTGCCCCTCATTGCATCTAATTTCTACATTGTATTTTTAACATTAGATTAGATTTCTTAACTAATAATCCCTATCAAGGGTTGGCATGTTGCAATTGATTATTTTGCAGATTCCAGATTTAGAAAAGGCTGATTGAAAAGTACAATCCTACTACAAGGAGATCCAAGCTTCATCTTGTGAAGCACTGTCATCTCATTTCAATCCATCCAAAGTTCATTTCCCCATCTTCTAGTAACATTTCAATCATTTCCCCTCTTTTCTCTTCCCTATGTTTCCCATCATCTTTCAGCAACATTTTTTCTATTTTTCTTATCAATGAAATAGTACTCTTCAGCAACATTTTTCCCTATCTTTCCCATTGTTGAAACACCACCCTTCACCCATTTTCTTGTTGTTGAAACACCATCCTTTACCCATTTTCCTGTTGATGAAACACTACCCTTTACCTATTTTCCTGTTTCTAAAACACCATTTCTTTTCAAAAGACATTACCACACAGTACTTTCCGCTGTGAAAATCACTGCTTCCATTATTTTTATGCTAATTCTGTCCTTTCACTGCCTTCTCCTATGACTATACATACCTTTAATATAATCACCCTCATGTTTTAAAAGCTTCTTCCATAACTATTGATGATCTATTATCAACGAGCCCTATATTTTTCGAAATATGGATAAAAAATAAACATGAGGTATGTAAATATTATGTGTAAATACTATTAAACTATGGTTAAATAAGAAGATTGTGTCATTATTACCACGATCCCCGTTCATTTAAAGTCATTATTTCAACCGTAGTTGGGGGGAATACCAAGATTATACACCATCATTTCACAGCAAGCCAATTATCGTCATTTTTTTACCCATTATCATGTCTTATCATCCCGCCTCTATGTTGTTACTCCATGTTCTCATTTGCAAAATTTACTTTGTTTGAAGTGCAGTAACTCATTTGTTTACTGTGCATTTTACCAAAGCTGGTTAACTATGGGAGGACCAGCTATTCGACATGAGCCCGACTCGATAGCTCTACTTGAATTACATCTAGAGGTATATCAGATTTTTCAGCAAGTAGGCTGGGTAGAATATTTTCAGAGGCTTCAGGGATTCGATCCACAACAAGTCCTTGAATTTGTACGTAATCTATGGGAAGGCTATTCTACTATCCAAGGAGTTCAAATTGCAGTCTCAGAGCATGACATAGCACATCTTTCAGGTCTACTGGTCACTAGCACTCGATGGTTTAGTCGAAAGCATTTCATTCTAAATGCACAACAAGACTTTCTCCTACTAGGAGAGCAGGTCGAGCCCAAACGCCGGGGTGTCTGACTTCACTCATTACCGCCTCCATGGCTGACAGTTGCTGAATTCGTCAAACATTATCTCACTTGTGAAGGTAACTACCAGGTAGTATATCAGCATGATTTTGTCTTTTTAAATCATTTGAGACATGGTCGACTGTTAAATATTCTGTATTATTTACTTGGGTGTCTAAAGAATATGTCACATTATTGTAGATAGGTAAAATTTCCACTCCTTTCCCTCACCCATCACCGTCTTGTCCAGCTAGTAATTCAGAGGGTTTTGTCCCCCCTCTCAATAATCCACTCCTAGACCCTGAGCAAGCAGCTGAAATTCCTCAAGAAGTTGCTGAAATCCCTCAAGAAGTTTTTGAAATCCCTCAGCAGCCTACTGAAAATCCTCAAGAAATCCTTGAAAATCCCTCCGAGCAGCAACCAGGGAGCATTCCTGATCCCCCAGAAATCCCACCAGCAGAATCAGTCAATCCAATTGACCCTCCCACCACATCAACTCCATACCATAATTTAGCAGAATCATCTAACCCTACCATTCATATTCCTAGTGATGATTCTGAAGATAACCTTCCCATCGCTATGCTAAAGAGAAAAACGCAAATTAAGACTGTTTTCCTACCAAAAAGATGAATGAGAGCCTCAACCAAAGAATCCACCATCTCTGATAGCCCCCCCCCCCCCCCAAGAAAACCCATCATAAAAGGAAAATTACGCTCTCCCTGCCTTTTTACCTAAAGACGAATGAGGACGTCAACTGAAGTGGTAACTATTGCTACCATCCTAAATTCCTCAACTATTAGTCTAAAACCCCATATCCACTAAAGTCCCAAGTCCCCGAATCTTTACCTGTCTCACCCTTGGGCACTGAAACACAAGAACCAGATGCCTAGGATTTTATGACATCATTTCTTTCAGAACAAGTAGCTGTCACACAAGAACCAGCTACTCATTCAGCAGCTATCACACAAGAACTAGCTGTTGATCCACAAAATCCAAATGCCCAGGATGTTGCACATCAAGTAGCTGTCACACAAGAACCAGCTACTCATTCAGTAGCTGTGACACAAGAACCAGCTGCTGATATACAAAACATAGACGACCAAGATGTTGCACAACACGTAGCTATTACACAAGAACCAACTACTCATTCAGCAGCTGCCACACAAGAACCACCTGCTGATATACAAAATCTGGATGCTCAAGATGCTGCACACCACGTAGCTGCTACAGAACAACCAGCTACTCATTCAATCGCTGCCACACAAGAACCAACTACTGAGACTGTGACTGCTACACAAAGCCTAGTCACCCCGGCTTCCCTTCTACAGGAAAATGAGTTTCTAAAATTAGAACTCAAAGCTTCTAAGCAGGAATTAGTAACGACAAGGGAAGCCTACGACAAAGATCTTAATTTGTAAAATTTAGGCCATGCAACATCCACGACCGAGAAAAGTACAGAGAAAGACCGGTATAAGGAATATATGTGCAGCCAATGTGGTAACATTTATCATCAAGCCAATTATAAAATAGCTAAAATCCCACTGCCCAGAGCCTCCCCTGCATCCACTTCTTCTAAAATTAAAGAGTAACACCCTACTGTCACACAAGAACCAGAAGGGATTTCAAAAGTTTTTGAAAAAGAGACTAAACCACAAATACCTCAGCCTATTGTGACTATTAAAACTAAAAGTCCTATACCTCGGCCTACAAAAACTATTTTTACTCAGGCTCAACCTCAGCCTACAAAAACTGTTTTTACTCAGACTAGCAGTACTGAAGAACAAACTGATAAATGGAAGAAAGAATATGTTATGTCACAAGATAGGATCTTGTAGGAGCATAAATCATTCTGGAAAAATCATATATATTCAAACTGGGAAGCTTTGGAACAGGTACTCCAACATTCTTGTGCCTAGAAGAAAGAGAATAAATAGCTAAAAAGTAGACTGCTTCTTATGTTTGATTTGGTTCAGAGATTAATAGCTACGAGGAAACCATCTTCCAATTACTCTCTTTTTCTTGCAGAATGCTTAGCGTTCTTTCAAATAAAGGCAATTAAAGATGGGAGACCTCATGAAGTATCTGGACCCAAACAATTTGTGAAAACTTTCACAGAAGCATCTACCAGTGATCAACATTTACTTTGTGAATTGTATCTCCACAATGAAGTTATCCCTGAGAATAGGAAGCTTAATCTTCACCCTTTGGTTGGTGATGTTCAGATTAGAGCATTTGTCTCCTTCCTTGCTAATTAGATCACATGGCAGATTGCCTTTCTTTCAGCAAGGCATAATGAAGACAACCATCTCTAGTGGATTCGATCTGAGCCACAAAATTCTACCATTTTTGTTGTTGAATATCGTCAATTTTTGAAAGAACCAGGAATGGGTGAACACATCAGGAAACTACAAGCAGCAGTGTTACAAGACTGCCAACATTTTTTCAAAACCAAGGGAGCTCTTGCCTTAAAAGCAAACAACTTATTCTGGCAATAGTCCTCTAAGGAAAGGCAGGAGTATCACCCCTTCAGTCCTCCTAATGTTGAAGCAGCAATCTCAAGGGTGCTCGACTATATCAGATGTGTTCAGCAATGTGCTAAAAAATGGATAGGATATCATTTTCATTTTCCTCTTCTATGGATGCCAGCACAAGAGTATAAGGCTCATTACAGGTTGACCAAAAAGGAAGAAGCAACAGCATGGCAGAAGCTACAAAATATGCACGGGTTCAGAGATCTAGCTGACAATACCTTCTATAATTACTGTCTAATTAATTTTCACTCCAAGGCCCAGTACCTGGACTCAGATTCAGAGTGAAGTTGCATGAGGACATGCAACCCTTTCAGTTGGGGGGGATGTTAGGACCCTACATTGTACCTTTTTGATCACATATTTTGCTATCATTTCACCCTTTTTCAATCCATATTTAAAGTCCATGTTATTACTTTAATCCATTTTTTTGAAGGTATACAATACTTCTTCTCATTACTATATGTTTAATTTATTTTACATATAATTTTACATTACCTTCATAGTTAATCGTTGATCGAATAGTTGCTGAAACAGTTTTATCATTGTGGTCTAGTTACTGAAACAGTTTGAAGACTACATTCTTATCATTACAGTTTATGTTGCTGAAACAGTTAGAACAATGCACAAATCCCGTTGCTGAAACAACCCATGATTTGCATTTTAGATTCGACAACAACAAGAGGAGATCATCGTAGGATCTGTTACACTAGCTGTAACAACTACATTCCAAAGTTGGCATTGTCACAACCATTGTAACAACATTTTGTTAATGGAAGAACCAATTATCCTATTTTAGCATATCGGGTTAAAGATAGGATTTATAATTTAATCAATTTTAATAGTTGTCTCCTCTTTAAAAAAGAGGAGACATCAACATTAGAGGGACTACGGACAGACTGCGGGAAGGTCTAGTTGAAAGTAAAGGGACTTGAATCTTTTGTAATATGATACATTGACAGATGAATAAAATATTGTTCTGAGCATTCCTTTTTAGTTCCTTTTTCTAGGGAATCTTGTGAGAAGGAAAGGGCCCACCTTCATCCCAAGATTTTCCCATCAATTCCTGTAGTGTGTTAAGTGTTATTTTCCATTCGTATCTTGTTAAATTCTGTTTACTAAATTTTCCTATGCGTTATTGGAACTCTGTACTTATTGTTGAAACTCTGTTTTTCAATTGATTATTGCATTGTTTTCATAAATTCATTCATAGCTAATCAGTGAGTATTTTAATTGGTAATTGGGTTTACAGAGTGAGTTTGTGAAGCATAGTAATCAGAAACAGGTGTTGAAGATACCTGCTTGGGGAATAGGTTCCTATTCTCTGTTATAGCACAACTGGTATTTTCCTCTGCAAATTGATTTCTTTTCCTAGAATGTTCTTTTTAATGTCATCAAGGATTCTTTGATAATTGTCTGCAATAGAGAGATTGTTCCTGCTGTAACTTAGAGTAGAGATTCGGTTTGTTTAAAGCAAGGTGTAATTAGTGTAATTGTTGCTACAACTTTTCATTGCTTTTGGGATTGAGCATATACAGTGTGTGGTTACCTTTGAAATAAACATACTTCCCTGGGTTGACAATTCATGTAGCACTTGGTTGTTTGAATTAATAAGCAATTAAAGTGACCAACAATGAGTGAACTCTTTCAAGGATTGTTTGCGCTTTACTGTCCCAATCATTGAAGGTGCTTTTTTTGCACTTCCCCATTGTACACCCTTTTCATGTATCCCACTACTCTAGTGCTCCTTCGGGAAGTCTTGTAGAAATCCGCTACATGATCTTCAAAGCACCATGATAAAAATGGCCAAATATTCTATGCCATAATTCATTGATGTCTCAACTCTCCACCTTCTCTTATTTTGTGTTCAATGTTGCACAATCCTCTACATCCAATTTGTAGAGGTTATTCACACGAACACCAATCCGCTTCCCCTGTCCTGTGGTGATGTCTCTAAGGAAAGCCTTTCCTTTGCTAAATATCACATCATAGTCATGTTATTCCAACATAGCAATTGAAACGAGATTCTTCTTTAGACCCGGAACATACATGACATCTTTTAATGGGAGAGGGGAGCAAGACTCCCTCTGAAATGTAACTGTATAGATCTCGATCACGCTATATCTTTCATCATATCCCACCTTGATGTGCATCTGGAGGTCCTTCTCCTCCAAGTCATTAAAAAAACATCGGTTTCCTACCATATGGAATGAGGCTCCACTATCCATATACCACACACTACCCATAATTATACTCACCATATAGGCTATGAGCATGAAATCAAGTTCAAATTGTGAAACTAAATCTTCACCTACCACTCCTCCTGAGGGCTTCTTACCTACCTTATTGTGTGGCCACTTCATGGCATAGTGTCCTAGTTCATGATAGTGAAAGCATTTCATTTTCAACAAGTATTTATTCTTTCATCCTTGACCCAATTCTCCTTTGGATTGGGATTTCTTCCCTTTTCCATTATGTTCTTTTTAGGCCAAGGCATAGTTCTCGTCATCCGATGCTTTAGATGAGGTCCCATCTCTACTGTCCCACCTAAACTCCTCCTGCACCAAATCTGACCAAAGGCGCTCCAAATTTGGTAGATTATCCCTCCCATTTACCAAATCATGGTAGTTGTGCCAGCTCTTGGGAAGGCTTAGACAGGCTAGGCTCACGATATCATCTTTAAATTGTAATACCAATGCTCCCTAGTTCATCTCGAAATTGGGTGAACCTGCTTAGTTAATGTGGTATTGTGCCATTCTTTTCCATCTTGTCTTTCAAAGCTTTTCCTTCAGTGCCAACTTCTTGTGGCCAATGTTATTATGAAACAAGTCTCTCAAGTCTTGCCACATTACATATGGAGTCTCTTTCCTGTGGAGATTTGAGACCATATGGTCTCAAACTCCCTCCAATATGATCCTCCTCACTTTTGCGGCACATTTCTTCCACTTTGTTAGATCTTTAGCATCATATGTTGGAGGCTTCGAGATGTCATGATCTATCAATTCCTTTAGTTGATTATCTTCCAACACTTCCTCCATCATGTCCTTCCAAGCAATGTAATTTGATTTTCCCTCAAGGGAATACTTGAGTCTCGATCCATAGAATGATATCCTGCTAGCTCCAGAGAATGATACTACAAATTCGATCCACCTACAAATGTAACTTTCGTTTCTTCTCTCTATTGTGATTCGTGATCTGATACCATGTAGATTTTCCATGTAGATTCAAACTACTAATTGTAATTTACTAAAACAATAGACTTGAATCTACTCTACTCATCAACAAAAACAATTAAATGATCGAGAAATCACAACATAAATATGAGACAAAAATTCAATCACACATATGCTCATAGATTTATCTAAGGGGAAAGAAACTGCTCAAAACCCCTTCCTATATGTATTGCATATGTCAGAAAATAGAGAATATTTGCAATGCTTGCTCAAGCCTGAGAAACCTCTACAATAGTACAATCTATTTCACTAGTTCCTAGACAAGCCTTGGCAAACACTTAACCTATTTTTTTCTTTCCCAAGTCCCTTTTTCCTAGGGTTGTTTCCTTGGGAATTAGCCCCTATTAATTAGGGAAATCCCCATCCAAAACTATGCAATCCTCCTTAGGCTTTCCTTTGAATACATGCACCATCTGTACAACCTAGAAAATTATACAACTGATAGTGCACTTCCCTTGAACTACAATCTCAGCTGGGTAACTGAATTTATATGCATGCATCAATTATTTAGGGTTTATTAATAAGTTATGTGGTTGATTACTAGTTGATGCACCCCACTATTTGATCCTCCACTAGTTCTTAATAAGATATAACTAGTTAAACTCACAATAACTCACATTAACTGACATAGATTGCTAGAAATTAGAAATCAATCATAACTAAATATAACTCAAGTGTATCCTAATTGAACTAACTGATCTAACTGAATGATAAGTCCCATATCACTACAGTTAAATTCCTCCAAGTGTTTTTATGAAATTAGAAATTGAATTTCTTCTAATTAATTTGGGAAAAAATAAATTAGGGAATTCTTGCTTGATTTTCAACACTACTTGCCTCATGAAGGGTTCTTTTTGTTTATTATTTATGTCTTCATTTGGATGGTTACAATTACTAAAAGAGGTAAAAACATTTACCATCTCCATTCACATCATTGAAGACCTAATGGTTAAACTTCTAGACACATTTAGATGTTATCACGTTTACGAATTGATTAAACGAATTTTGTTCCGGTTGTGGGTTTTTCTTTAGTCATTATACCCATTTTTTAATTGTTACTACAAGAGTTTCAAAATGGGATTCTTCCCTTCGGGTTTTGTGTTCTTTCTTGATATGGGTAATTTGACTAGTCTAGTTTGACTAAAAACCCTCTGTTTTTTTCTCCCTTCTATGTTTATGGGAGAAATACTATTTATGATACAAGTTACTTCAACTCCCCTAGCTACTTCTAGTCCTAGGTTATTAGATAAGAGCTATACCAATTCGTGTGATGGTTAATTTTACTCTTCTCTTCTCATTCTAATTTTTCAGATTATCATGGAAACTGTTATTGTGTTGATATTTCTTAAATCATGGTTTTAATTTAGTTTCCTAATTTCATATGCTAAGTAGTAGAGTTTCTCTAACAATCTCCCGTGACATCTAGTTTTTCTTTTTTTGAAAAACTTATTGGCTAATAAATTTATTGTTTAGTTACAAGATTATTATTGGTATTTATATATATACTCAAGTTTTTCTAAATCTTTTTAACTAAGTTCCTTGGTTATTCTTTGCAGATTTCGCCAAGGAGTTACGACTATAATTCAAAGGTACAAACTTTTTTCTTATAGGTCTTAACATTTACTATTTGGATATTGAAGGTCTATATGCTTATCAATTAAGTTTCCATTTCCATTCTAGGTATTATACATTATTTTTGTTTCGAGGGAGCTGACTCTCAAGTGTCTTCTAGAAAAAGAGCATTTTTTCTGAGCATTAATTTTATAATCAAGCTGTTCTTTTTCTAGGTTGGATGATTGTCTTCTAACCCTTTGGCTCTACTTGTGAAAGTGTCAAGCAAGTGAAATGAAAATAAACCTTTCTCTCGACTACTTTAATTATAACCTTTTCTGTCAATTAGTTTCTAGGAATTTTTAAAATATATTAAGTTTCTGTAAGAACTAAAGATATCCCTTTCGATAGAAAGCCTAGCTTGTTCGTATTTTTGTATTATATTTTGATAGGAATTTAAATATTTTTTATATTCAGTTAATTAAAGGGTTTCATAACCCAATTTATAATTGTATGTGCATTATATTTCTATAATTTAATTAAGTAGTCTCAAATCTCGATTTTAAATGTTAACCCGTATGTTCGTTTTTCTTTTGTTTATATGTTCCTCAAATTTAGAATATTTTTTGTAATTAATTTTTATTTTCCAATTTATTTCTTATTTCTATGATAATTGCTTGTAATGTAGTAATAATATGGATACACTTTTGACTAGAACTCTTATAGAGATATTAATAAAAATTTCTAAATTTAAAAAGTACCTATAAATATATGTGTATATATCATGCCTTTCTCTAAAACACACACACACACATTTATATTTTGAACTATTTCCACTATTACACTTCTCTAAAACACACACACACAGTATAGACTTTCATTTCATGTATGTCAATGTAAGTAACTCTGGTTTCGTAGAAGTTATACTTTTATTAAAACCATTAGTATTTATATTTTCCAAATATATTTAGTTTATTATTTGCAAACATCAATCCATCCTTGAATGTCAATTTTTTATTGTAATTATCCATTCGACAATGATAAAAATCTCTATTCTTTGGATAGAATCTCCAAATTTCTAATATAACAATATAATATTCCTTTCTCTTACAAAACCATTTTGAAAAGCTAGCCATAAATAAAACACAATTTTATCATGTTTATAATTCAAATAAATCACATTTTTTTTGCTTTTATATTTCTCTTCTTGATCTAAATGATGCATTGTTAGGGTCCCACCCTAACCCCCTTATCTATGTAATGGGACCATGTCATAGTCAAGAGTCAATAAATCCCATATTAATAATTGTAAGTGGTTAATCCGCAATTAATAACGGAACCACAGTTAGTTGCAAATGGGCCGTAGTATTAAATAGATGGTATTAATAATACACGGTATTGGTTCGTGGTATTGCACGTAGGAGTCATATATAAAGGATAGAAACTCCCTACGAGGGGCATCGTGTCTTATTTTGTAATCGATATCTGCTCTATTGGAGGTTGCCCCCTCGAAGAGGCAAGTGAACATTACTCTCTGAATAATAAATTCATTGCTATTCTGTGTTATGGGTATCTTTTCTTCGCATATTCTGTGTTCTGGGTCTCTTTTCTTCGCATATTCTGTATTTGGGTATCATTTGCAGGT